>JAXFYN010000784.1:0-44696 GCA_036172215.1 Camellia granthamiana | reverse complement strand
ATGCTTTAACGGCTACAAATTTCCAAGACATTGCTTGGTTATAACAAAAGTGGGTTGTAACCCAATACAAGAAAAGCCCTAAAGCCCTAGGCATGTACAAAACATATTTACAAAACAAAAATGAGCATCCCACTCCAGTGTCCTCCCAAGCTATCCTCTTGCTGGAGGCATACAATCAGCACTTGAACATTTGTTTCCATATAAGATGAGCTAAAGCCTAGTAGAGATAAGTTTAATGATTTGTATGATGCTTAACAAATCCATCGATATGGTGAATGCATATGAAATGCCATTGCAAGACATGTGTGTTCTCTTTTAAACAATGCTATTCCAAGTCCAATTCACAATTGATAAACTGTTGCCTTCAAAATAGAAAATAGGGCAGTAAATACATACACTGAGAATCTCTAGGTACATGTCTACAAGTATGCTATACAATTACTATCAAAAACTATTTTACCAATACTAACCAGAAGGATCGGAACCTATGGATAGCCACGGGGCGGGTTTGCCATTCCCCGCCCTCGCCCCTTGCAAACAAACTCCACCTTCGCCTTGCCCCCACCCCCAGCTATGGGTGGAATTTTTCAACCCGACCTCCGCTCCGCGAATATCTGACTACATTTCAAATAGTCAAAAAAATTAAAAACCATTTAAATTCTTAGCACACTAAATAATTTTTTTATTTTCATATATATATAAACAATGAGACTTTTAAGATTATTATTTGTTTATATTTAAACAAAATCATAGACTTTTAATATTATTTTCTTATATCTAATTATATTATATATATACATATATTATTTATTTATATATTATTAATTATATCGGGTCGGGTTTGGATCAGGGGAAGTGATACCTGCCCCCGCCCCACCCTCGTTGCGGGTGACCAAAACATAATCCACTCCCGCCCCTACATAAGTGTTGGGGCAGGTAAAATCTGCTCCATTCGGGAGGGTATGGGCGGACCCCTCGTGGATTGGATTTAAATGGCCATCCTTATTGGCACCTAACTGTGTGGATTTTTGGGTTTTCACCAAGGACACAAAGGCTAACATAAATAACCACAACCACTCCCCCTAACTAGATTCACCACGATATTCACCAATTTTTCTCAAAATAATACATTTCAAGGCAAAAGTATAAAACCAATGTTCAAATGCAATGCATAAGTGAATGGGTTTTAATTAACCTAGTTCTCATGCAAGTTCTACAACAAATCAGCACTATCCTCCACCGATAGCCAAAACAAATATCTCTACACAAAATATAAATTTCAAGAGACAAATATAATTCATGCTCTCATATTTCCATAATTCCAACATAGGAGTAACAATCACATGTTCAAACTCCCTTCCTCAAATTCAAACAAGAATCACCACATTGTTTCAAAATCCCATCTTTTTCCATCTTTGTTCAAGCCAAAAATCCCCAAGAATTTCCATAATTTCAACATAACATTTGTTTATATTTCTTATTTTAAAAGTAATTTCCTCAAATTTCAGTACTACCCATTAACATAAACCATTTCAACAACATTTCAAAGAAAAGTATCCCAAAACTCCTATTTTATAAATCATTTCAAACCCAAATCCCTCAAAGTGCTACTTTATTCAACGAGTACATAATAAAGCTAAATATCATTCAAAACATTAAAGAAATCCCTGCTTTGAAAGCAAGAAAAAGAAGGAATGAACTACACTTAAACTGACGGAGATAAAACTCAAACTTTTTCAGATTAGAACGCTCGTCTCCTCGAGCTCTACCTTTAATTCCAAAGCATTAGGGTGGAGAAATTCACGGATTGTAGTAGATTGGAAGATTTGCAAATGAAATCTAGAGAGAGATGAGAGCTTTTGAGTTTTAGATATTTGTAGAGAGAGAGAGAGAGAGAGAGAGAGAGAGAGAGAGAGAAATTAGAAAAGTGAGTAAAAAGATATTTCCTCGCAGCTTTATACAAATAGACCGCTTGAGTGAACAAAACACTGCTTGAGCGTCAGGCACAACACATCACTCAAGTGACCAAAACTAGGCTCGAGCGAAGAAACCAAACTCCCATCAGATTATCTCTGCAAAACGAACCACTCAAATGACCAAAACACTGCTTGAGCGAATAAAGCCCTACTTCGAGAAGTTTAGATTGCAAACTCAAAAACTAGGAGAAAAGAAAGACTGCTCGAGTGGCCAAAATACTGCTTGAGTGAACTCAAACTCAGACAGCCAAAACTTCCCCAGAAAAACTCAAAACCTAAATTGTTTCAACATATTCAAACAAACCCCAAAACTCAACTCAAATGATAATATTGGACCAAGATGGTTAACAGCAACACCAACAAATATAGAATCCAAAACCAAAGAGTATAAAATGATCAGGTCTAAACCCGGGCCGCTATACCAAATGTATTTACCCTAAAACATTTCAAGTTCGAAGGTTTCTCAAAACCATAATTTGATTTTCCAAAATCATAACTTCAATAAAACATAACTTAAAAGCTGTGCAATGAAATACATTCTCAATAAGCAATTTCCCATATTGTACAACATTCTCTCGATGTTAATATAATGTTCAACATCTCTCAAAATCACCACAATTACCGATATTTCTCAAATATCATCTAACAATATCAATATATTTATGTGATATATAACAAGATTCCAAGTTCACAATCAACATCAAATTTCATAATCCAGACATGTTTCAATCATGTTGTTAAAATAGTAGAGAGAGAGAGAGAGAGAGAGAGAGAGAGAGAGGAAATAATATGTATTGTATTGAATGAATTTATCCTATATAATAGAAGGCCTATATATATAGGCTAAGAAATAGTATCTTGCTAGAAATCTAACTATGAGAAAGAGTATCCTATAAGAAACCTAACTGTGGCTATTCCCAAATATATCGAGGAAATCAATACTTAATATATCTAGGAATACCATATATACATTAACATCCCCCCTCAAACTCAAGGAGGATAAACATCTTGAGTTTGGAAAGAGAAATTAAAACATGAAATAAAACTAAATAAAATAAAAGGAAAAAAGATTGCAAAATCCGAACGAGAGCGCAGGGTGCTTGAAACAGATCAGTGGCCAGAACTAATGCCGGGAGACAGTTTATGGTCATGTCGGACCATCGTAGGAACTGGTTGAAACTAATGTCGGGACAGTTTAGAGTCGTGCCGGACCGATATAGAAACTGGCTAGAACTAAAGCCGAGATTAGAGGCTGGAGCTAATGCCGAGAGACAGTTTATGGTCATGCCGAACTATTATAGGAGCTAATCGGAATCAATGTCAGGACATTTTATGGGGTCATGCCAAACCGTTGTAGAGATTGCTTAACCAGAATCAATGTCGAGACAGTTTAAAGGGGTTATGCCGGACTGATATAGAGAACGGATGTTGAACCAGCAAGCATGGCACACACATAACTTATGACGTAGTGCTGAACGATGATGACAATAGATGATTTTGTGCACCAGGGGGCGACTTATGAGAGAGTGCGCTAAGGAGAAGCTTAGATGATGCGCCACATGGATGATGGCAACAAAGGTTGTATGCCACAGGGAGTGGCTTAGGTAGTGCACCAATGAGGCGGCTTAGAGAGCGCGCCACAGGGGGTGGCTTAGAGAGTGCGCCAAAGGAGGTGGCTTTATAGGGAGTGCGCCAAAGAGGCGGCTCAGAGAGTGCGCCAAGGGAGACTGCTTAGGGAGTGCGCCAGAGACTGGATGTTGAATCATGGGGCGACTTTAGTGGTTTACGTGGTATATTACCATTTTCACCATGATATAGGTATAATACCCCCCCTAAAACTCCAATAGGTTTGAAGATAAAAACCTATTTGAGGTTGAAGTAGAGGGAAAGACAGAGTGGAGCAAAAGTACAAAAAAAATGGATTGCGAGTAAAAAAAAAAAATATGATAGAGATATTTGGGGTAAGAATAAACCAGCGGAAAAAGGAAGAGGTCACCGCGAAGCCATACTGAGAGGAAAATATGATAGCGGAATAGGTTGAGGTTCGGCAGGCGGCCAAGCCAAGGCTGTCGCCCCCCAATAAAGAGAAATTACTAGGTACTTAACATAGCTTTGATACCATGTTAGAATAGTAGAGAGAGAGAGAGAGAGAGAGAGAGAGAATAATATGTATTGTATTGAATGAATTTATCCTATACAATAGAAGGCCTGTATATATAGGCTGAGAAAGAGTATCCTACTAGAAACCTAACTATGGCTATTTCCAAATATATCTAGGAAATCAATACCAATATATCTAGGAATACCATATACATTAACACATGTCATCCTTAGTAATTTCTCAACAACAAAACCATCCATCTCATGGGTATCTTAACAATACACATAAACATTTGAAAGTTCATCATTTTTTTTCCCTAATTAAAAATCCCAACACTACAAGAGTTTTCCATCAAAATCAACTTTTTTCCATTTTTTCAAAATCTAGGGTTTTGTCCTTATTATACATAGTTACTATTCTCACTCCACTTTGCTCTAAATACACTCCCATTTATGTATAATAAAGACAAAGAAGAGAGTGCATTTGAAACAAAGTGGAGTGAGAATAGCGGCTCCCTTTAACGATCTAAATTATTTTAATATCATCTAATGACTAATAATTATATGTATATTAAATATATATATAATTTGGGTTTCGGGTTGCTCAGGTTATTTGATGTCTTTACTCAAGCCTATCTAAATTTAATTTGGGCTTTTGAATTTTTGCCCAAGCCTGTACCAAATTCAAAAATATTTTACGCAAGCCCTAAAAAAATTTGGATCGGACTGGGTTGCTCGGGATGAACCTGTCCAAGCAAACGTTTGAAATAGGAAAGAAAAGGGTAAAAAAATATTAAGACTCATTTACTCATTGCCTACTAAACTAATTAACTAAGGTCTATTTATTTTATTTTATTTTTTTGATTAATTAACAAATAGACCTGAAGGTCTACTTGTCCAACATAGTTGGTCCATGTGTATACAATGATGTCACAGATTATTCTTCCCTCTCATCCCTATATATAGACCCCCCATTTTTTTTATCAGTATACATAAACCCTCTTTAGCCAGTGCTTCAACAACATATGGTTCATTTGCAAATGCCTATCAATGTTTTCTTTTGATTTTGTGTGTTTCATTTGAGACATATACACATGTGTGTGTGTGTGTGTGTTGTGAGAATGGCTTCCTCTTCTCAGCAATCATCTGAAAATAACTTGAGTACGTTGGAGATGGTAGTGTTTGTCCCACCAGTAAAGAAAAATGATGCTGCTCTTGACCAAGAGAGAGCAATCTCCAATTCTTATATCTCTAAAAAACGTCACTACAAGCTTTTTTGTTTTTGTTTTTGATCTGCAAAAGAGATAGATTTATTGATGTAAAAGCAAAAGTTCTTCTTCTTTTTATTCTTCTTCTTCTTCTTTTTCTCGTGTGTGTGTGTATGTGGGAGGGGGGGCTGCATCGTAAGCTTCTTTATGCTACATAGGTTTGTAAGTTGGATCCTCACCTCGTAACATAATTCTTTGAATCTATAGATGCTTCACCTGGTTACATAGTTTATTTTTGTTTTTTAAAATCTTTGTTTTTGTGTGTGTGTGCCTGCATCTTAAGTTTCTTTATACTTCATAGGTTTTTAAGTTGGATCCTTCACCTAGTTACATAATTCTTTGAATCTATAGATGTTTCACCTAGTTTCATAGGTTTTTTATTTTATTTTTTGAGAACTATAAATTATTTTTGCTTAATCGTATACAAACACAATTTTTATATAGAATTTTCATAGAGAGTGATGTGATTTCTGATAAAACAGCAGGAGCCCAAGTGAGCCTAGAATTTTGCCCAGAATAACGATGTGTGACTGAGATTTGATTATTGTATTCTAGGGTTCATGACTTCGATTAATCTGAACCATATAATGATGTTTCTTGGTGAATTTCTGTATAAAATTCCTAGGACTTTATTATTGGAAAAATATTCTTGACATATTGAATGTGTTTTTTGTATTAATTTTTTTGTTTATAAATTATTTTCCATTATTTTTTGAATACTTGAAGATTAAAAATGTTGTCAAAACACCTACCATGTAGTTTCATAAATTTCACTCGCACATGATCTTGAATGCGTTTTGTAATGCCCCCAAATAAATGACAAAATAATAAGTCTGATTAAGCCATTCAATTACACTAATCTCCAATCAAGTGGTCAAATCTCTATATTTGTATTCCATTCATGTGAGAGATTTCCAAAAAAGTCCACATGCAATACATATTCAGACTTCTAAAGAGTGAATCCATAGCATGTGCGACGATGAAAACAAAGAAATAATACAAAATAAATGCCCTAAAGGCTACAAGTTTCAAGGCTTAAGCCCTGTTACATAAAAAATGGTTATCCAAAAACTCATACAGTTACAACACTTGGCTTGTCAAAATATACAACAAAAAATATATATAAAAGAGCCTTGTGCTCCCAAAACATACTCCTCGCCTTTAGTTAGGTGGAATAACCACATCCTTTCGTGCACAAATCCACTAGAGGTGAACACAAAATCCAATAGGAAGATCTTAACAAAGTATACATGTTTAAGTAGTCTCACAATATGCATGCTATGCAATATCATGCTCTAAAATCCATATCTTTATTCCCTTTTGAAAATCATATGCAATGCTTTTTCTAAGATACATCATTTCAGTAATTTCATAATACACAAAGGGGTGGTAAATATGACTCAGGTAATCCCTAGACTGGTGTCTGCAAGTAGGCATATCAAGCACTACCAATCTTCACTTTACCGGATCCTAATCGGAAGGCACGTGGTACCTGCTCTGCACATGTTTTTAATTTTTTACCCTAGATACTCAGGCCAATTTAAACAATACCAATCTATACCTCTTGCCAAACTTACCAACGTATTTACCCCAAAACATTTTTAAGATCAACAATTGTTTTCTTAAAACAATGAATTCATTTCCAAAACATAGCCTTAATAATCGGTATTCAAAGCTATGCAAATGAATGTATATAAATGAAATTTTATAATTTCCATATTCCTCAACATTATGCCTTCAATATAATGCAATTATCAACATCTCTCAATTCAATAACCAATAACCATATCCACGTGACATGACATAATCCATACTCACAAATTCTACACAATTTCCAATTATTCCATGATCCAAGTATTATCATCATACTATCCATGGAAATTTCTCAACAAAAATTCATCCATTACATAGATGATTTAGCAACATAAAAACATATGATATTTCTTCAAAAATTCAAATCTTTTCCCCAAATTTAAAAATCTAGGGTTTCCACCTAACATGAACTTCTTTCATTTCTAAGAAGGGTTTTAACCAATGGAGTTCCAAGAGTCACTTATTTCATAAACAAGAGTCAATTTCATGGGAGGGAAGAGAAATAACGCTTTTTAGAACACATTCAAAACCCTCACTCAAACCCCAAGTCCTAATCCAAAAATAACATCAAGAAAAAACTAGAATATGCCAAAATTATATATATAACTCAAAGAAACTCCTACCTTAAGATTTGGAGAAGTAAAGAGAGAAGAAACCCCCAAAATTGACGGTATTGAAATCCGATCTCTACAGTATAAAATGTAGCTTGTGATAAGCTCTCCAAAATTAACGAAGGAAGTTGGGTCAAATCTTCAATAGATTTGAAGAAATCAAGAATTTATGGTGGTGGTTGGGTGTTTATTGTGAGAAGGGAGAGGATATAAGGTTTAGAGAGAGTGAGAATATGAGAAATGGGGAAATACACTCAGCCTAAAGAGAAAGAAAAGAAAATTTTTCAGACTTAGCATATTTCTTGCACGTGCGTGCCTTTTTCTGTACGTACAGAGTGTATCTCTGCCACACGTGCGACACTTCTCCCCCACACGTGCGATTATTTTAGTGATGAATGCCCAGAAAACTCCACTTTGTTGCATGTGCGGCTCACCCTCTCGCACGTGCGGTACGCCTCCGCATGTGGCCTTCGCTTGTGTAATTATTTCAGTCTCCAACCACCAGGAACTCTCTCACCGCACGTGCAACACATCCCTCCCGCACATGCGGCACCCTTCTTGCATGTGCGGCTTCAGTCCCCGCATGTGCGGTTTTGTTACAACCTAAATTTTGCAAGTACAAGATGGTTCCTACAATTCCCAAAAGAGCTCCCGAAACAAGAAAACTAAACTCCAGAAACAAAATGAGGACATAAATTCGGGGAAGATTTCAAGGATGGCAAACTGAAACGGTGAATGGAGCCTTGAATTGGTTCTCCGACATCCCAAACATGAGAAAATAAACATGATCAAAAGGGAAAACAAGACGAGATAAGCACTTGGGCATCACATGTTTTTTGTATAAATTTTCTGTTTACAAATTATTTTTCTTTATTTTTTGACATCTAACAAAAACTATCCCAATCACATAAACTCAAAGATATATAAATTCTTATGGGATTGAGTAGGAACTAGAAAGTATATTTAACCTAGGCCCTTTAGTAACTTTAATTGTGAAATTTTATGCATTTACAATAGCATGTAAGGAAAGACTCAAAATCAAAGGCACCAGATGACAAAGAGGGAGTTTCAGATGAGCAACTTTCATTTAAGTTGCCAAATGATTATTAGAACAATTTGTTCATAATGGTGGAGGTATGTTGTACTAAGACTTATTATTATTAGTGAGTGATTGTGTAGGTCATGGTGTGTGTAGAATTTTTTTTCTTTTGGTTATCATTGTAGAAAGGCATATCTCAATTTAAAAATGTTACATTAGTAACAAATATGTGTGGTGAGACTCATTAAACTTTACCATCTCATCTGTAAAAACTAAATTGATAACAAATATGAGTGGTGCGACTCATTAAACTAATATTTATGAAGCACAAACACCTCTCAAGAGGTCAGTATAGGTGTCCGACACATGTTGGACATGCTGGAATGAGTCAGATACATTAGGACACGCTGAGGACACACTAAGGACACATTAAGAACATGCTGAGGACTAATTTTTTCAAAACAAAAATTATAATTTTTATTTTTTTTAATAAAATAGCATACCTAAAATTGATAAATTTGACAAAGTTATATATTTGACATAAATATTTAAAAAATGTGACATAAAATAAATATATAAAATTATACATACTTTTGTACATGTCCTCAACGTATCGTGTCCTGCAATTTTTTGAAAATATATTTATTTGTGTGTCCTTGTCATGTCCTTGCTTCTTAAACTTTGTGGAGTGCTATTTTCGTTGGTTGGTTCCCCACTAACTTTTGGTGTCGTGTGCACATGATTGGGCTTATGGTTCGGTGCCAACCTAGTTGGGATCGTTCTGCTTTGCTATGATACAGTTCTTTGCACACAACTCCGTTTTATCTTTATTGTTGCAATACTTGATTATTTCAATCAATAAAGTCTCTTTTTTTGGCTGATAAAAAAATCCTAAACCTTGAAAAGAACAAACTAGAAGTTGGTTCTATACCTTACTATTCTTTAGCCTCATTTCTTCTCCGTGTGTACAAACACAACCATGCACAAGATCATGTTAGTGTTAATTGTTTATCTAGAATGCCAATCTAATATATATATATATATATTTTTTGGTTTTTTCTATGTAGTGTTAAAAAGTTTGTTTTACCTGTATAAATTCAAGTAACTAACTAAAGCGGCTACATTTCTATTGTATCATCAACCTTGCGAAATTTCCATTTGCAGCAGTAACAAGGCTCCCCAAAGAAAGTGTTTTGGTCAAGACTAATCAATTTCAAACTGCTAGATGATAGCCTTGCTTTTAACCTAAAATTGGGTGAGGTATAATTAACCTCATTGTTTAGCTTGTCTAAATCTTGTAATAATTTTAGGGTTTATGATGATCTAAAAATGTTTCAATCCACAAAAAGCACTAGTGACTCCCAGTATGGAGCATTTGTTAGTGTATGAACAAGTCGAAGGATGGGATATTGAAAAAAGACACTGTGACAATTTTGAACAATGTGACAAGGTATTGAAGCATATATATAAAATTTGTGGTTGTTTTGTCTCTCAAAACATGTTTTTGAAGAAAAAAATTCCAAAAACATATTTGGTTGACTTCTAAAAAAAAAAAAAAAAATTCCAAAATCACTTTTCTTTCTACTACACATCAATCAATCAATCACTCTCTCTCTCTCTCTCTCTCTCTTCCCTTCCCAATCACTTTTTCTTTCACATCTATCTCTCTCTTTCCCAATCATTTTTTCTTTCACATCTATCTATTTAACTACAAAAATATCAAATTATCTAAAACTCCAAAACTCCAAAACTATTTTCAAAATATACAATCGAACAAATTTTTAAATTTTCTAAACTGTCACTAGAAATTATTTTTGAAATAAAGGCCTGTGTTTTGCTTTGATTATGCTTGGGCTTGCTTTTAAGTGCTAACCTAGTTCTGATTGATTAGTTTTGCTTTGACGTTTTTGTGTATTTGCCACCTTTATTAATGTTTGTCTCAATATTCCTTGTACATTTATTTTTATCAATAAAGTCTCTTTTTATTGATAAAAAAAAAAAAAAAAAAATCTAAAATTCATTTTTTTTGGTTGTTGCTATTTTCTAATTCATCTAATAACAAAAACCTGTGTAATTTTTTGTCATTTGAATTTGTAATTGTGAATCTCTTGCAAATTAATACATGTACAAGAAAATGAAATGTTATTTTAACCTAGATATTTGTAAATCAGAATTCAATTTGGATGTGCTTTGTTCTTCTTGAATTTCTCTGACATATTTCCTCTTAATTAGTACATGTCAACGCTGGTATATATAAACATATTGACGATTTTCACTGCAGAATTTTAACCACCAGAAGTCCAAAGAAAGTTTCAGTCTTTCATTGAGGTAGAGACCAACATCATTCATAGTCACTTCCCACAAAAACCACTACAATAAAAGCCAAAAAAACACAAAGTATCTTTGGTGAGTTGATAATTTGGCTATATATAGTCTCGAAGAAAAAGTAAAATTCTAATCTTACAAAATGTTACATAGAATTTCCAAAAAAAATGATATGATTAGAGATAACATTTTTATCCAATTACAAGGCGTCTTGATGGTTGTTTTATTTTAAAGTGAAAGGTACCAATTTAGCTACCTCTAAAAAATTTTGTATAAATTTTCTACTTGTATAACATTAGTAGATGAAAATTTTGGGTAAATTTTCACCATTCAGTAATGTTTCATAAGCGTTTGACGTTTTTTTTTTGTTTGTTTACATGGGTGCTTGAATCATCACTAGAAGCCTTGTGTGAGAAGAAAAAAACATCTCAAAGTTCCAACATCATTGAAAATCACAAGAAGTTTGTTAAGAAGTTTCTTGCAGAAGTATGAAACAACCTCTTAGACTGTGGCAAACAAAAGGGAGAAGTACACTCTTCAACCAATGAGGAACCTAAGGCACCATTTGGTAACTCCACTTCTTCAACTTGTTAATTATGAATACACTTTTGCATTTGTGGGTAATAACAAGAATATGAAAAATTTGTTACCCCTTAGCTTAAATTTCTTTCAAGTCCTTTTGGTTGCCACCTCTTGGACCTATAGTTGCCTTTTTTTTTTTTGATCGGCAACGAAAAATTTCATTAATCAACATGAAATTAAAGGTACAAGAAGATGAAATGCATTGAGAGAGATTTGGAAAGTACGAAATACTCCTACTACTGCTACTTGCAACTATACAACCAACCCCTTGACCTCACGATTTTTTTTTTCAAAACAGAAAAAAGTTAAGAAGGACTTAACAGAAAATAAAATACATGATTCCCCACAACCCAACCCACCAAAACACCTAAACTGCTGTACACACCCACGCCTATGCTGCTGCACACACCCACGCCTATGATGCTGCACTTCCAAGGCCAACCACCCATCTGCACACAACTTGTTCATCACGCCAAGACCCACGCTGCTACACCTAATCTGCTACACTCCCAAGGCTACACAACGCCTATGCTGCTGCACTCCCAAGGCCACCACCGGAAAACTCCATAGCCAACAGCTCCATGGGCCACACCACCAGAAAACTCTATAGTTGCCTTCGCCTTCGTAATTTGTCACATTTCATTGCCCTTAAAGATTTTGTATTGAGCTCTACTGTGTTTTGTTGCCCTTAGTGTCTCTGTACTTTTTATTTTATTTTATTTAGTTGGATTCTCATCAATCTCTCTTTGTTGTGGTCCTAGGTCGCACATGATTGGGCTTCAAAGTAGATGCCAACATAGTTGAGATATGTTTTTTTAGATATGATGCAGTCTTATTCCAAGCATTATCACTTGTATGTCTCTTTGATTATTGACAAATTTCTTTTTGTTGATCAATATATATATATTAGGTAATGAAACACTCGCTTACCAAAATAATAAATAATTGACTTCAAATTTGATCTACTCAATGTTTTCAGAAAAAGAAGTGGAACATAAAGAGCTGCAAACACATGTACCCAACACCATTTGAAAATGTTGTTACAACCAATGAAGAAGTGACAATTCAAGACATATTTCTTGAACCATCATTTGTTAATTTCATAGACTTCTTTATAAATGGAGAAAATAGTACACCAAGTCTTTAGGTGGACTACATTAGTAACAAAATTGCGTGGTGAGGCTTATTAAACTTTACCATCTCATTTGTCAAAACTAAACTGATAACAAATATGAGTGGTACAACTCATTAAGCTAATATTTATGAAGCACGGACACCTCTCAAGAGGTCATATGTAGGTGTTTGATACATGTCGAACATGATGGACAGAGTTAAATACGCTGGGACATGCTAGGGACACGCTGAGGAGACACTAAGGACACATTAGGGATATATTAAGGACACGCCGATGACTATTTTTTTAAAATATATAATTTTCAATTTTTTTGTTAAAATAGTACACCTAAAATTAATAAAGTTATATATTTGACATAAATATTTAAAAATATGAATTACAATAAATATATAAAATTACATGTACCTTTGAACATGTCTTATAATTTTTTGAAAATTTTTGTATCTGCGTGTCCGTATCGTGGCCGTGCTTATTAAACTTGGTGGAGGGCTCATTTCATTCGTTGGTTCCTCACCAACTTTCGGTGTTGTGCGTGCACATGATTGGGCTTGCAGTTCAATGCTAATTTAGTTGGGATCGTTTTGTTTTGCTATGATGCAGTTCTTTGCACACACCCCCGTTTATCTTTATTTTTGTAATACTTGGTTATTTACATCAATAAAGTCTCTCTTTACCAATAAATAAATAAATAAAAATCCTAAACCACGGAAAAAAATAAACTAGAAGTTAATTTTGTATCTTACATTTTTAGTCTCATTCTCTGTGTGTACAAACACAATCATATTGAGATCATGTTAGTGTTAATTGTTTACCTAGATTTCCAATCTAATATACGTTGTGACAATAGTCCCTGTACATTCGTTCTTGTGTCATTTTGGTCGCTGTAATTTTAATTGGCTCGATTTTAACCCTGAATTTATGATTTTGTTTCAATTTGGTCCAATTGATTACAACTCTTAGCATTTTTTAGTGAAAAATATGCATATAAGTGGTATGTATCATATTTTTTAGAGTAAAATTATAAATTTACTAACTTCAATGAGCTATCTCAACCAATTCAGTAATTATTTTCAGTCAAAAACACTAATGGTATTATCAATTGGACCAATTGATATAAAATTTAAAATTAAGAATCAAAATTGTGCCAATTGAAAATATAGGGACCAAAATGACACAATGGGCAAAATGTAGGGACCATTGGTGTAATTTGCCCATATATATAATTTTTTTTTTTTGGTTCTTGCTATGTAGTGTTAAATAGTTTATTTACCTGTATATATTCAAGTAACTAACTAAATCAGCAACATTTCTATTGTATCATCAACCTTGTGAAATTTCCATTTGTAGTAGCAACATGGCTCCCAAAATAAAGTGTTTTGGTCAAGACTAATAAACTTCAAATAGCCAAATGATAGTCTTGCTTTTATCCTAAAACTGGATGAGTTATAATTAACTTCATTGTTCAGCTGTTGGTATAACGACATGGGTTAGACCCGACCTATAGCAATTCTGGTTTAGACTTGACCCATTTGATGTTCTGGATTCGGGTTTTATCATCTTACATGTGATTTAAATCTTGTTTCTCCTTTTTTCTCATTGAGTTAGGTCATTGGGGTGTCAGGGTTGTGTTTGGAACAGATTGGGAGTTAGTTTTTTTAAAACTGTTGTTGCCCAGATTTTGACTCTTACGCTCAAGCGGTCTTTGTGAACTCTCAGTACCTTTGCTGGTCTGCAAAACTACTGGGAGCGTGCATTCTTTGCTCGAGCGAACTTCTTGTGCTCGAGCAATGGTTCTTTATCTGTAAAACTATTGGGAGTTTGTATTTTACACTCGAACAAAACTTTTTGCACTCAAGCGGTCACATCTTTTGTGTCTAGACGCTCGAGTGACACGTCTTGTGCTCGAGCAGTCTGCACGTATATTAGTCCGTAACAGTCACTTTTTACATAACTTTTTCATCTCTCTCTCTCTCTCTAAGCATTTCAAAACCCTTTGTGGAGACTATATCTCTCTAAAACTCACATTCTCTTTACAAATCTACCTAGATTCGTCGATCTTTTCACCCGTGTGCCTTTGTTAAAAAGGTAGAGCTTGGCAAGGGCTTCATTCCAATCGGAGCAAAGTTGATTTTTGGCGTCTTTGAGTTTCCTACACTGTCTCTCTCTCTCTCTCTCGTCTTCCAAGCTTGAGGTAGGGATACTTTTCACACTTTTTATATTAACTTAGTTATTTGTTATTTCTAAACCATATTGCGATTTTGGAAGATTTAGTATGAATCTAGGGTTTTGAGTAAAAATCAAAAGAGGGGTTTTCCAAATGGATCCTTAAAAATGATTTTGACGTGGAAAATAATGTTGGGTTGGGAATAAATGGTTGATTTTGATATTTAGGATTGATTTTGAAGAGAAAAGGGATTTTGTCCTAAATGCCTCAAATGTTAATTTTATATAAATTATGAGATTGATATTGAAATTGTGAAATTGGATTGAGGTTGATGAGGATGGTGGAGTTAAATATATATTATCACTCACCTCTTGAAAATTTGGAGAGTTTTTCTTTATTGATAATTGTTTATCTATTTAGAAATATCTATTTTGGATTATCGGTTCAGGATAGCTATGAGTGTTGTAGAAATTACATGTGAATTAGGAGAATTGAAACTATTTTCTCATTCACTTGCATTGAGCATTATCTCACGCTTATACATTGGAAATGTTTATCGTTTTGAGAAAAGAGGTGAATCTAGAAAACATGTATTGTAATGTTGAAATAAGTTGGCCCGAGTGTCCATGGTGAAAGTCTTAAAAATCGCACATATACATGGGTACCGATCTCGGGGACGAAATTTTCGTGAAATGGAAATAGTAGTGTTTGTATAGCTTATGTTTACATGGGTCCCAGTTTACGGTTTCCTCCGGATGAAATTTTCGGGAAAGGTTGTATTGTTTTGAAATTTCTAGAGCGTGATTCACTGCTCTATCTTTTATTCCAAAGGAAGTGATTTATGATATTATTATGGCATTGCATAGTTTTGGAAAGAGATATAAAAATGTTTTGGCACGAGCATTGCATATGCATTCACCTTATATCTTTGTTGAGATTCATACGTTGTGACGAGTTATTTTTACTGGGCGTTGGCTTACTGTATGTGGGAAAAACATTTTAGGTACTGATGATATGCCTCTATCAAGGCAATAGTTTGGGAGGACTTGGAGCGAGAGCTTCTTTTGTGTCTTTACTATATTTATTTTTTGTACAAGCCAAGGTCTTTAATTGTATTGGACTTAAGTCCACTTTTGTTGTAACCAAGTATCGTCGTGGAAAGATATAAGCCTTTAGAGAATTTCTTATTTGTCTAACATTCATCTTGTGTTTTTATTATATCTCTCTTTTGTAAAGCTTAATTGTAAATCAATGAAAGATAACTACTTTGTCATTGTGATCACTTATTAATGTTGAGTATGGGTTATAGTAATTATTTCAGGGTGTTACAACTTGGTATCAGAGTGTACTGGGTTTGAATACTTTGGGTGCGTCGGAAGTGATTCTTAACACAATGGATTTATCTCGCTTGATAGAGATGTTTGTATGCTCGTAATGCTATGTGATAACATGCTTATGTGATTATATGGGTATGAGATTTAATTCTAAGATATTGATTGGGTCTACGGGTTTCTAGAAGTCCTATTAGAAGAACACTTGATCACTGCTATTTCTAATTGGAACTCTGGCAATGCCACGGGACGATCATTATCTAGGAAGGAAATTCGTATGTGTTTATGTAATTATGTGCTTATGTGGAGTGAATTACTATTGTCCATCGCATTAAGATGTTAGTGAGTTAGCTTCGGCACATTTGTAAATGTGCTAATCTCTTTTGATACCTTCATTAGGATGTCAGGATGTGGACGTGGTGGTGGTAGGCGTGGTAGGCCTAGAAGGCATGAGGTGCCTTTACTGGATGAGATTCTGGCACAAGAAAAAGGGGTTGGTTAGGCCAATGTGGCCAAACTAGTTAGTCAGCAGGCCATGGGTACTTTGGCCCGTGAGATGGCTGGAGCTTTGCGGGAATCTATGGACATTCTCAGGGCTGAGAATCAAGTCCAGGCCCAAGTTGTTGAAGCAGGGCCGTCCTTCTTAAAGAGGGAGTTTTTCCGGTTTAATCGGGATGAGTTTTTAGGTGATCCTAAAGAGCCTTTGAAAGTAGATGAATGGCTCGAGCAGATGATAAAGACATTCGAGATGCTCAGCATCAAGGATGATGAGCTGAGAGTGACCTTGGCATTTTTCCAGTTGAAGGGAGATGTGGGTTAATGGTGGAAGTATGTGCGTGGGCGTATTGGGGTGACTTGGGAGGCCTTTGTCAATGCCTTCCAGGACAAGTTCTTGTCTCCCACGACTAGGGAGAAGTTGAGAGATCAGTTTCTGAAGGTCAAGCAGCTTAGTTTGCTAGTAGTCAAGTTTGAGGCAGCTTTCACTAGCCTTTCTAGATTTGCACCAGAACTCGTAGCGACAGAGGAACGCCATTGTATAGAGTTCGAAAAGAGGTTGACGACCGGGCTTTTTTTCATAGTAGCTGGGTCAATGATTAGGGACTATGGACGCCTTGTAGAGGCGGTGGCTCATCTTGAGATCATAGTTCAGGCAGAGGAGGAATGAATGAGGGCCTCTAGGAGGAGTCAAGAGCTTCATGGGGAGAGTCGGGACAGTAAGAGGCAGAGGGGCACCACTCCACATCAGTGCCAAGCAGCAAAGTCTAGGACCACCTGTCCTGTGCTGAGTTTGGGTTCAGGGAAAGGTAATCCGGGAGGGTTCTCTTGTTATAAGTGTGGCCAGTTGGGTCATAAGTCTCCAGTTTGCCTGTAGAGAGGAGGAGAGAAACTGTCTGCACCGTTTACAACTTGTTCTCAGAGCCAGAGTCAGGAGAGAGGGTAGCCGTCTACTTATTATCAGTGTGGGCAGTCAGGGCATATGAAGAGGTTTTTCTCTCAGTTGGATGGCACGCCTGCTGCGTCTGGTTCGAGGTAGACACAGAGTCATCAGCTTATCCAGTCAGTTCAGGCCTCGAGGGCCAATCAGAGGGCCTCTCTGGCTCAGTCAGTGTATTAGATTTACGCCTCGAGGGCTGAATGGGTGAAGTAGAGACCTACAGGGCGTGTGCATGCTGTTACCACGCCAGACTTAGTGCCAGTGCCTTCGGTAGTACGAGGTAACTTCTTGTTGTGTAATTTTATTGGTGGGGACCAGTTAGCATCGACATTGGGATTAGAATTGGCCCAGTTAGCATCCCCACTCAGTGTAGAGTCACCTGTTGGTGGTGAGATTGTATTAGAGTAGGAGTGCCGGGGCTGTGAGATAGAGATTGCCGATCGCTAATTGCCGACTTCTTTTTGCATTTGTATTGATTGACATGTCGAGTTTTGATGCTATATTGGGTATGGATTGGTTGTCATCGTATCAGGCTGTCATAATTGTTACCGTCAGAGGATTACCGTATGTACCTTAAGTGGCGATTGTTTTTATTTCATAGGGGACAGAATCGATATAGCTTCATTGCCTGTATGTGATCCATGAGGTCAGAGTGAGCTTAGTTGTCTTCTTGCAACCTTCTTGAGTAGTGAATGTGATGAAGTCCAGGTTAATTTTCCAAGGGTAGTTTGTGAATACCTAGACGTCTATCCCAAGGATCTAACCAGTTTACCACCTCATCGTGAGATTGAATTCTCTATTGACTTGGTGCCTAGCACAACACCGATTTCTATGACATCGTATAGATTTGCACCTGCCAAGTTGAGTGAGTTGAAGATTCAACTCCAAAAATTATTAGATAAGGTTTTTATCCGCCCTAGTACTTCATCTTGGGGAGCACTGGCTCTCTTCGCCAAGAAAAAGGATGGCACATTGTGACTTTGTATAGATTACTGGAAATTGAACCGGGTGACTGTTAAGAACAAATACCCAATGCCTCGTATAGATGATTTGTTTGATTAGTTGAAAGGGTATTGTTGCTTTTCTAAGATAAACTTGAGATTGGGTTATCACTAGTTGAGGGTGAAGGAGGAGGATATCCAGAAGACGACATTCTGTACGCGGTATGGCCATTTTGAGTTCCTAGCGATGCCTTTTGGGTTGACCAACGCAACGGCTATGTTTATGGACTTGATGAATCATATCTTTTGTGAGTTCCTAGACCGTTTTGTAGTTGTCTTCGTTGATGACATCTTAATTTACGCACCCCCCGAGGACGAACACGAGGAATACTTGCGAGTTGTACTTGAGTTGCTTAGAGCCCATAAATTGTATGCTAAGTTCGGGAAGTGTGAATTCTAGTTAAGACAAGTAAAGTTCTTAGGCCATGTGGTATCCGGGGGAGGAGTGACTGTAGATTAATCCAAGATAAAAGCAGTCCAAGATTGGCAACAACCTAAGAATGCCTTTAAGATTCGTAGTTTCTTGGGGTTGGCTAGGTATTACCGTCGGTTTGTGAAGGATTTCTCTAGATTATCCTCACCACTGACTAGACTGACGAGGAAGGGAATCAAGTTTGTGTAGAATGAGACTTATGAGAAGTCATTTTAGGAGCTTAAGGTTAGACTTACCACTGCTCCGGTGTTAATTATTCTGGAGAGAGGTTTGGGCTATTTAGTGTATTATGATGCTTTACGGGAGGTTTGGGTTGTGTTTTGATACAAGAGGGAAAGGTAGTAGCCTATGGATTATGTCAGTTAAAAACACACGAGAGGAACTATCCTACCCATGATTTAGAACTAGCAACTGTGATATTTGCTTTGAAGATTTGGAGGCATTACCTTTATGGTGAGAAGTTTGAGGTGTTTTCTGATCACAAAAGTCTGAAGTACTTGTTTTCATAGAAAGATTTGAATTTAAGGTAGAGGAGGTGGATAGAGTTTATGGAAGACTATGATTTTGAGTTGCACTATCATCTGGGAAAGACCAATGTAGTGGTTAACGCCTTGAGCAGGAAATCCATTAGTAGTGTAGCTTATATTGCCATCCGAGAATGATAAATGTTGGGTGCTATTGGTGAGTTTGACTTGTATCTTGGCGAGTTCGTTGAGTTAACATCTTTGTTTTCAGTAGTTGCACAACCTACACTTGTGAGCCGAGTTATAGAATCGCAGAGGGGTGACCTTGAGGAAGAAACCCTCCAGGAGAAGATCTCTAGTGGAAAGGTAGAGAAAGGCTTGAACGTGTATTTCGACTCAAGTGTTACATACCTTGACCGCCTTTTCATGTCGGAGTCTTGCGAGAGGAAGTACTTTGAGAGTTCACCATTCACGCCTTGTGGTGCATCCGTGTGGCATAAAGATGTATCACGACCTTAGGCGCCAGTGTTGGTGGAAGGGAATGAAGAAGGATGTAGCTGCGTTTGTGTCGAGGTGCCTTAGTTATCAAAAAGTAAAGGCCGAGCATCAGAGGCTAGCTGTTTGTTGCAACCTCTGCCTATAGTTGAATGGAAGTGGGAGCATATTATGATAGATTTTGTTATGGGTCCTCCGAGGACTCAACGGGGTAATGATGCCATTTGGGTGGTAGTTGATCGATTGACCAAGTCAGCACACTTTATACCTATGCGTGCAAATGACTTGGTGGATTACCTAGCCGACCTCTATATTAGGACATAGTTCGACTTTATGGGGTCCCTGTGACTATTGTTTCGGATAGAGATCCACGTTTTACTGCTCGGTTGTGGCAGTGCCTGCAGAATGCCTTGGGCACTAGGTTGACTTTTAGTACCGCCTATCATCCTTAGATTGACGGGTAGTCCGAGTGACTATTCAAATCCTTGAGGATATGCTTCGAGGTTGTGTCCTTGACTTTAAGGGGTCGTGGGAGAGGCACTTACCCTTAGTGGAGTTTGCCTATAACAATTAGCTTCTAGTCGAGTATCGTATGCACCATTTGAGGCCTTGTATGGCTGACCATGTAGATCTCTCGTGTGTTGGACAGAGGTGGGTGATGCACCTATGATAGGTCCAGAGTTAGTTCAGAAAACGACGGAGAAAGTTGCACTTATCCGTAAGAGGTTGGTTACGGCTTAGAGTCGCCAGAAGAGCTATGCCGATCGTAGTAGGAGACCGTTGTCCTTTGAGGTAGAAGATCATGTTTTCTTGAAGATATCACCTAGACGGGGTTTGATGAGATTTGGAAGAGCGGGAAGTTGTCTTCTAGATTTATTGGGCCTTTTGAGATCCTAGAGCGGATTGGAGAGGTAGCTTACCGTTTGGCATTGTTGCCACAACTTTTTGGGGTTCATGACGTGTTTCATATCTATATGCTTCGGAAGTATGAGTTGGATCCATCACACTTGTTAAATTGGACAGAGTTAGAGGTAGATGAGGATACTTTGTATGAGGAGAGACCTGTTAGAGTTTTAGATACTTGAGACCAAGTCTTATGAGGCAAGATGATTCCTTTGGTAAAGGTGTTGTGGCGACACCACGGGGTTGACGATGCCACTTGGGAACGTGAGGCAGAAGTCCATGAGAAGTATCTGGGTTTATTTATTGATGTTTGAGCATGTATTGCAAACTTTGTTGTATTGATTTAATATAAATTGAAAATATGAATTGTATATTCAATAGAGAGAACTTGTTTATCATTGTGATAAGAATGAATGACTGGTGGACGGGTCATGGTGATGAATTTGATGTACTACCCTTGTTGTAATTGGTTTAAAACATGGAATTGATATTTGATTTTAAATTTCGGGAACGAAATTCCTTAAAGAGGGGAGGTTATAGTGATGTTGGTTTAGACCTGACTCATTTTATGTTCTTGGATCCGGATTTCATCGTCTTACAATGTGATTCAAGTCTTATTTCTCATTTTCCTCATTGAGTTTGGTCATTGGGGTGTCAGGGTTGTGTGTTTGGAACAGGTCGGGAATTAGTTTTTCAAAACTGTTGTTGCCCAGATTTTGATCTCTTACCCTCGAGTGGTCTTTGTAAACTCTCAGTACTTTTTTAGGCCCTGCAAAACTACCGGGAGTGTGCATTCTTTTGCTCGAGCGGTGTTTCCTGCGTTCGAGCGGTATTGAGCTCGAGTGAGACTTCTTGTGCTCAAGCGTGTGGTTCTTTGTCTATAAAACTATTAGGAGTTTGTATTTTACGCTTGAGCGAAACTTCTTGCACCCTAACGGTCACATCTTTTGTGTTTGGACACTCGAGTGGCACTTTTTGCGCTGGAGCGGTCCGTGCGTATATCAGTCCGTAAAAGTCACTTTTTACATCATTTTTTTTATCTCTCTCTCTCTAAACATTTCAAAACCCTAAGTTGAGACTATCTCTCTTTAAAACTCACATTCTCTCTACAAATCCACCTAGATCCGTCAATCTTTTTCACCCGTGTGCTTTCATTAAAAGGTAGAGCTTGGCGAGGGCTTCGTTCTAATCGGAGCAAAGTTGATTTTTGACATCTTTGAGTTTCTTACTCTCTCTCTCTCTCTCTCCCGTCTTCTAAGCTTGAGGTAGGGAGCTTCCCACACTTTTTATGAGTTTTAACTTAGTTATTTCTAAACCATATTGCGATTTTAGAAGATTTGGAACGAATCTAGGGTTTTGGCTAAAAATCAAAAAAGGAGTTTTTCAAATGGATTCTTAAAAATTATTTTGATGTGGAAAATAATGTTGGGTTGGGAATAAGTGGTTGGATTTTGATATTTAGGATTGATTTGGAGAGAAAAGGGATTTTGCTCTAAATGCCTCAAATGTGATTTTATATAATATTATGAGATTGATATTGAAATTGTGAAATTGGATTGAGGTTGATGTGGATGGTGGAGTTAGATATGTATGATCACTCACCTCTTGAAAATTTGGAGAGTTTTTCTTTATTGATAATTGTTTATCTGTTTAGAAATATCAGTTTGGGCTATCGGTAAAGGATAGCTATGAGTGTTGTAGAAATTGCATGTGAATTAGGAGAATTGAAACTATTTTCTCATTCATTTGGATTGAGCATTATCTCACGCTTAAACAATTGAAATGTTTATCGTTTTGAGAAAAATTGGGTGAATCTGGGAAATATGTATTGTAATGTTGAAATAAGTTGGCCTGAGTGTCCATGGTGAAAGTCCTTGAAAAACCACCCATATACATGGGTACCGATTCGCAGACGAAATTTCCATGAAATAGCAATAGTAGTGTTTGTATAGCCTACGTTTACATGGGGTCCCGGTTTACGATTTCCTCCGGATGAATTTTCGGGAAAGTTGTATTGTTTTGAAATTCCAGAGCGTGTATTCACTGCCCTATCTTTTATTCCAAAGGAAGTGATTTATGATATTATTATTAGCATTTGCATAGTTTTGGAAAGAGATATAAAATGTTTTGGCACGAGCATTACATATGCATTCACCTTATATCTTTGTTAAGATCATACACTGTGATGAATTATTTCTACTGGCTTTGGCTAACCCTATGTGGGAAAAACATTTCAGGTATTGATGATATGCCTCCGTTAAGGCAATATCTTGGGAGGACTTGGAGCGAGAGCTTCTTTTGTGTCTTTGCTATATTTATTTTTGTACAAGCCAAGAGCTTTAACTGTATTGGACTTAAGTTCACTTTTATTGTAACCAAGCATCGTCTTAGAAAGATGTAAGCCTTTAGGGCATTTCTTATTTGTCTAACATTCTTCTTGTCTTTCTATTATATCATTTTTTTTGTAAAGCTTAATTGTAAATTAATGAAAGATAACTGCTTTGTCATTGTGATCGCTTATTAATGTTAAGTATGTGTTATAGTAATTATTTCGGGGCGGTACACGACCTTTCATGTTCTTGGATCTGGGATCCGATACTCTTTATTATTGTCTATACTCCTTCTTATGTTGTTATATTTGGGTTTGGTTGTTTGGAGTTATTGTTGTGTTTATGATTAGGTCGGGAGTTAGTTTTTCAATAGAATTGCTGCTTGTTTCTTTTCTCATTCACTCGAGCGGTGGTTTAGTCACACGAGCGATCTTTGGGTTCTTTTAGTACTTTTGCAGGTTTGCAAAACTTTTGGGAATGGGGTGATTTTCGTTCGAGAGTCCTTTCTTTGTTCGAGCCGCTTCTACAACTTGCAAAACTTCTAGGAGGGGGTCATTGTGCGCTTGAGCCATGTTTTGGTCACTCGAGCTATGTCACTTATTGTGTCTAACGTTTAAGTAGTGGTTTGGTCACTCAAGTAGGCTGTTGTATATTAGATTGGGGAAAGGTCTTTTTCTATCACTTTTACTCTCTCTCTCCTTCTCTCTCTCTCTCTCTCTAAAGCACCTCAAAACCTAATTCTTTACACTCTCTCTAGTTCTTGTCTAAACACCTCAAATACACCTAAATTCGTTGATCTCGTCGCCCTTGTGCTTTGGAGTAAAGTGTAGAGCTTGTAAAGGTGAACATTTTAATTGGAGAAACTTCCATTTTGACTCCGTCTAGAGTTAGGTCTTGCTCTCTTCTTCTTCTACTCTTGAGGTGGGGATTTCTTTAACCTCCTTGTATGATTCTTAACTCAGTTATATGTTTATTGTAAAGTATTTTGATTTGGGAGTTGGGGGTTTGATTTAGGGTTTGGTTTTTTAAATGTAAAAGAGAGGTTTTCAAATGGGTTCTTAAGAAAGGTTGTGGAATGAGTATATTGTTGAATTGTGTTGAAAGATTGGAAATTTCTCCTTAAAAATGGGTTTTTGAAAGTAAAAGATGTTTCATTGGAAATCATTAGTGTTTGACCTATAAATAAAAGGGAAAGATGTTAAGTTTTGAAAAGATAAAATGAATGTATCTATTGATGATGAGAGTAGAGTTGGATATGTACTATCACTCCATTTGAGATTTTGAAATTATAATTGTTGTTGGAGATTTATCTTTCGTATAGAGATATCTGATTGGGCTATTGGTGGAAGATAGGTTAAATGGAAACCATTTACTCATACATTTTGCATTGAACATGATTTCATATCATTACATTGAAAATGTATTGTTTTTAGAAAAACTGGTGATTATAGTTGTGAATCTGGTTAGGCGTGTGGTTGCTGGTTTTATTATGTTGGCCTTGTGTATCCTTAGTGAAAGTCCAAAAACTCGCACGGTTAGGTGCCAATCCTTCTAGTTAGTATCGGTAAAAATGACTTTGGTAGTGCTTGTAAAGCTTACTAGCAGACACGTACCTAGAGATTTCCAGTAGTTTGTATCCACTACCCTATTTTATGAGTTTAAACGGTATTGTTTTATGAATTGATATATATATATATATATAATAACTATGGCATTGGCATTGTTTTGAAAGAGAAAGCATAATATTTTGGTAAATGAGCATGATGATCTAAAAAAAAATAATTTTAGGTTATATGATGATCTAAAAATGTTTTAATCCATAAAAAGCACCACTGATTCCTCGTGTGGAGCATTTGTCAGTGTATAAACGACTCGAAGCATAACATATTGAAAAAAGACACCGCAACAATTTTGAATGATATGACATGTAACCCCCAAAAAAATCGGGAATATCAAAGGATATATTAACAAATAAATATAGGATTCTTCTAAGGTTACAAGTCTAGGAAACACCATTAATAAGTCCTTTGGTCAATAATCAATAAGATCTCAGGAAAGATTGGATGAGTCATTATAGTTTCTCTTCAAAGTCCAATTTCCTTAGATAGCAAAGCTATTTTTTTGGACAGATCTAACAATGTATTAACACAAGATTACATAAGTTGATAGAAGGATAAAGATAAGTTCACAAACATATATATATTATAAATAAGTGAAATAATAGTTACAAGAACATATCTTAATTACGATAAGAGTTTTTAATACTTACGATCCCAAAACATGATTACTAATTCCTAATTCTTCTTGAATAGCCATATATCTTCAATGTTCTGGTTCACATAAATTTTCGTCAATACGTGCATGAAACGCCATAAGCTTTGAATGCCTAGTAAACGCACACACACTCTATCCTTTTTTTCTAAGCCAATACACCATCACAATTATAACGAACAAGTAATGAAGCATGATATTAAAGTCAATAACAAAAGATTACAAGGTAAGATGTTAGTAATTTAGAAACCCCCTAAAGAGATTTCATTTTCCCAATTGTAAGAATTGGACTCGGATTATTCGGTATGCCCCCTCTTTTGCTGCTTTACAGAACTTACCCTAGATGCCTACCAATGGTTACATACTGTTGTAGTGTCACTGAGGGACCTCAAAAGAGATGGTAAAAATACATAACCTCCTCTACCTTATCATCAGAAGTACCTAGGGTTCGAATACAATTGATCTATTCAAGGGTTCCGAAACAACCACTTACACAAGACTTAACCTTCAGTTAGGAAACACGTCCCATCAATCCATATTTAACACAGTCTTCTCACCTCATCATTATTCAAGTAATCGAAAACTCAATATCACCATATTTAGTTTCCCCTTGAGTTAGATGTTTTATGTTATAAGTTAGAACAATTTATCAAGACAATAATGTCTACATAAGACTGAGCATCATCAAAGGACTAGAGAAGGAGCATAACCATAACACATGCAAATATCATACTAAGACATGAACAAGTGATAATAAGCACATCTATGAAGTTAAGAACATAATTTCATCAACAAAAGTAAATTTCTAGATTTGGTATACTTTAAAGTTTGCAACTAAAGAGACATTTTAGATTTCTTCTATACTTGGCTTTCTTATGGTTTGTAGATAATTTTATCTAGTTTTCAGAATATCTTTTAGAAGTGGCATAGCACTTCTAGATTTTTAGTTATTTAAGAAATACTCTAACACTGTTTAAATTCATCGACTGTTACGAAAATCGAGTTTTCTCTCAAATCGCTCACTCTTTTTCGACAAAATTTTTTTCCCATGAAACCTAATAGTTAAAGGAAGGTTTTCACATAAAAATGAGGTTAAATATATTTTGATGTATTTTCTATAATTTTTTTTAAAGGAGTTGTAAATACCGATTCTTTGAACACAAGGCTTGAAACAAGAGAAAAAGTAAGAAAATAGGGAAATCATGGATAATTTTTCACTTCTATTGTGATGAAAACATGATAAAAATATATATTAAAATCAAAAATTTGTATTGAACGTGTGCTTTTGGAAATTATGTGAGATAGGTGTAGAAAAAGATAGTTTCGTACTCATTAAGAGAAAACACAAGGGTGGAACAAGGCTCAACTCTTTTCATTTTTAACACAAAAAACACCATTAAAACATATTTGAAAATAATGTTTTGAACCTCTAAGAACATGCATTTGAAAGAGGAAAATAAAAGAGAGGTGTTGTGTTGTGCTTTACTTGTTGCCTAGATAGGATGTTTGCATAATTCTATCTTCTCCTTTCTTCTCCTCCACCACCAAGCTCTCTTTTCCTCTCTTTTCTCTCTGTTAGCTGTGGAGTAGTGTGTAAGGGTGTATGTTGTGTTCAAAAAATTGGTATGGATGATATATTTATAGAAAAAAAAGTAAAAAGACTATTTCGCCCTTGGTTCTAATTCAATTGGATAGTGCCTTGATTTGGTTTAAATGTAATGGAATGAGGGGTGTTTAGGACCTTAATTATGTACTTAATTATGATCTGGTTGTGATGGATTTGCTTAGCTATGATACCTTTGCAGCGTCTTTATTGATGTAATCGGTATACTCTTTATGTCATGTTAATCAATAAAAAAAATTCTTTGCATTGACCGATATTCTAGTTTGGTCTACACATATTTTTTCCTTCAGAATTTTCAGACAATATAAAAATTTGAAAAGAACACCATGCTATCGAACAACACCATTTCAAAAATCTCCCCCTCAAACATACTTCCCATTTTTGTCATGAATTGTCAAAGGAAGCTCAATCAGCAAAAGTAAGGAGAAAAGCCACATAAGCAAGGATAGGAAGATGTAATAACCAATAACATACGATAAATAAGCAACACATGGTAATATGCAAACCAACAAATATCTACCTTCCTCTCAAAATAAACAACATAAGTCCATGCTCAACCAACTCCTCCTCAACAAACAACCTCCTCATCAAAGGACAACAAACTCAAAAAAATAAAAAAATAAAAAAATAAAATAAAAAATGAGACAAAAAATCAATATGGTGGAGCAAGCAAGGAATTTTATATTTGAACCTCAAAATACACAAGAATATCCAAGAAACACAATTACTTGAAAACACAACGTGCACAATCTCTAGAAGATTCCTCATGAAAGAATGTGATGCAACATGTGAAAAGCATAGGTCTATTGAGAAAAGTGTGTGTGTGTGTATGTGTATGTCTTGGAGTTAGAAAAACACTAAATTCAAATCCTAGTGGTGATCTGATGGCTGGACCTCCAGCAAAGGAATCTGTGAATGTTTGAGAAAAGTCAAACCTCTAGTGATCAAGGGTTATTTGTTGAGTAAACGCGAATGCTCCCCCTCGAACAATATATACAATTTTCTTGCGCCCTTATCGGTGGCTTTCATGCTCAAAATTATGGAAACCAAACTAGAGAATGATGGAAAAGATAGTGAAGCTTGGTTGGTAACTCTGAGGTAGCCTTTTCCTCATGCTATGAGAGACAAACACAAAGAGGTAAGCAGTGGAGGTACAAAAAGATGATAGGGGATTAAGAGACTCAACATCACCTAAGATATGCTAGCACTAGTCAATTTCTAAAGAAAAACACAAGAAGCACCGCTAGAAGTCCATAGAGAACTTTTATCACTTATGAGGAAGAGTCCGATATTTGCTAATCCGAGAATGTGTACAAAATGAGACATACTAATCAAAGTACACACAATCCGAAACGAGTAATAACCACGGATATCACACACTCATCAACAAGTGTTAGGTTTTTGTAATTGGCAATCCCGTTTGACAAAACTCCTTTCAGTTATAATTTTATTCGATCTTTTATTTCAGTGGAGCTATAAGTATTTGTTAGGTGTGTTTTATCACGGAATTGCCAAAGGGGGAGATTTTTAGGTTTTTGTAATTGGCAATCCCATTTGACAAAACTCCTTTCAGTTGTAATTTTATTCGATCTTTTATTTCAGTGAGGTTATGAGTATTTAGATACAAATCCAACCCGAATTGTGCCTTGTAGAGGAGTTTGTAATCTTAATTCTTTCATATTTGTAGAGCGCTTGAACTTCTGGGAAGGAAGTTTTACCGCTCAAGAAGTGAAAGTTACGCTCGAGCGGTCAACCTATATGTTTCGCATCGCCTTTAGTCACACTGCCCGAGCTGTGAAATGTGCGCTCGAGCAGTTTGCGCGATCCTATTTTTTTTTTTTATAAAGTGCATTGTTCACTGTTTCTAGGGTTTGAGTGCTTTCTGAGTGTTTCCTTGATGATTTAAGAGTGATCAATGGATCCGTGAACTTCATATCAACATCATTAAAGGTTTGTCTGTTTTTGTTTATTCACAAAAGAGAGAGTTATTCTTTGGTGGATTCTATGGAATTTAGACCTGAAGCTTTGGTAGATTCCGGAGTGGCTCATTGTCTTGGATTCGACATCGGCATTGTGAATTCAACGTTAGGCAAGACAATTCCGATGTGAAGACGGTGGTAGAAGAGGCACATAGGGGTCGGTTCAATTCAGGCATGGATTCGCTAGGTAATTGAGGGTACACTTGTGTAATTCCTTTTTGTCTTCTTAGTGGATTGTTTTGTGGCTTTTGCCCATGGTTTTTTTTTATTACAATTAGAGGCGCTTCAACTGTGTATTTTTCACGTTAAATCGTTGTGTCGATTTGTCTTTGATTGTTTGATTGAGATTGTCATTTACTGTTTAAAACTAATACAAAATCACAAATCAATATCTTGGGGATTTAAGAATTTTCAACAACTGATGAATATTCTCATCAATTCCAATATTCATCAAGAACTTCTCAAAAATTTCAAACTTGCAAAACCATACAAAGAAAATCTTTTTGGATTTCTGATAAACAAAGCAAGAAAGAAACGAACAAATACACACAAAAGACCCCAAAATAAGAAAGACAAACAAAAACTCAAAACAAAAAATGAATAAACAATTTAACCCAACTCAAGCTTTCTCACCCAAACCGCTTTAGTATGAATAATGTTGTGAGAATTGTAATTCTTGGGTGGTTCTTGATATTGTGGTTCCCTTCTCCTTCAATGGAAACCGTCTCGACTTGGTTTCCAACCTCCTATTCCTAGGTCTAGGCAAACACAACCTCACTTCATGTTTGGTCTCAAGCAATTCAAAACAATAAGGTCTAATGTGACCCTTAAGCCCACAGTGATGACAAATAGGAAAAATGTACCCTTGGCTGCACAGTTATGAGACAAAGAAGAAGCTGAAATAATATTACCCCTAGCCATGAAATCTTAAGTGCTCTCATCCTTGGAAGTTGAGGCTTTGGATGGTGAGGTATGTCATTTTGATGATGTCAACTCCTCCTTTATCATTGGCCATGTATTGAGTATAAGGAATCGCATCCACACTTTGTGCACTTGAAGTTTTGACACTTTTGAGTTCCAACTCTAAGGGGATAATTTTCGCTTCAAGCTCTTTCCCAGACTTTGAACAAGTCTCCTGTAACACTAAGAAATAATAGCCATAATTTATCCCATTACAATTATTAAATAATAATAATACCATCCCATGATAATTATCCATTAACAATACATATCTGAATATGATAACTTTATATTCATATGATCTAATTTTATAAAAGATGGCACATGCAATTATACATTCATAAACCCTAATCCTGAATCTACAGCATGTGTCCTGAGCTAATGATATGAAATAAAAGTGAAACAGATAAATAAATGTCCTAATGGCTATAACTTTCTATAACTTTCTAAGAACGTTGCTTGGTTACAATAAAAGTGAGTTTAAAGTCAATACAAATAACGCCCTAGGCTTATACAAAATAGATACAATAAAAACAAAACAAGAAGCTCTTGACTCCAAGTCCTCCCAAGCTACGGCCTTGGTGGAGGCATATCATTAGTACCTGAAAATGGTTTTCCGCATAGGGTGAGCCAAAACCTAGTAGAAATACTTTAGCACAGTGTATGAATCTTAACAAAGTTATAAGGTGAATGCATATGCAATGCTCATGTCAAAACATTTTACATCTCTTTCCAAAAACCATGCAATGTTAGATTATATCACAATTCATGAAATCATTTCCTTTACAATAAAAAACAGGGCAATGGATACAACACTGGGAATATCTAGGTATGTGTCTGCAAGTAAGCTATACAAGCACTACCAATTTCCATTTTTACTGGTACTAATCGTAAGGCTCAACACCCAACTGCGCGGGTTTCTGAACTTTCACCCAGGACACACAGGCCAACAATAATACCACAACTACACTGCCTACTCAGATTCACCAAGGTATTCACAATTTTTTTCAAAACAATATACATTTTTAATGTGTTATGTATACAACAATGCTCAATGCAAATAGATGAGAAATTAATTTCAATTCTTCTAATTCTCATGCAATTTTTATAACAATCATAGCTATCTTCCACCAATAGCCTAAAATAGATAGATAATTTTCAATAAAGATAAACTTTCCAAAATGCCAAGATAGGAGTGATAATGCATATCCAACTCTACCATCATCATCATCATTCCAATTTCATAAAATCCAATATCATTTCCATTTCTTCTTTACAAAATTAAATATTCACATTTTAGAGCAAAATCTCCTTTCTTCATAAATCAATTTCAAGGGCAAAAATCCATCATTTTATCATAACCCAAATCATATTTTCAATTCCACAACCATTTTCAAGAATCCATTTGAAAATTCCTCTTTTGATTTCAAAACCGAAACTCTAGATTTTTACCCAAAAATCCCCAAATCACAATCTTATTTAGAAAAACAAATAACTAAGTTAAAAATCATACTAAAGTGTGGAGAATCCCGACCTTAAGTTAGAAGACAAGCAAGAGCAAGGTTAAAACTTCAATGGAGTCAAAAATGGACTTTGCTTCAATCAAATGAAAGCTCCAGGTGAGCTCTACCTATTTATCAAAGGGACTAGGGTTCAGAGATCAATAGATAATAGTGTATTTGAATGTTGAAGATGAGTTTTAGAGAGAGAGTGTCTAGATTTAAGGTTTTGAAATGTTTAGAGAGATATATGAAAAAGTGATTCAAAAAGTAACTTTTCGAAACTAATATACGCGCAGACCGCTCGAGTGAACTGACCAAAATCTGGGCAACAGTTCTATTGAAAAATAAACTCCCGACCTGTTTCAAACGGAACCACAATACTCAAATAATCTAATTCAACAAAGAATAAGATGAACAAGGATATGAACAACCAAATAAGACAATGAATCCCAGATCCAAAACAATAAACAGGTCGGGTCTAAACTAGAATATCATGTCTCCCACTCTCTTTCTAAATCACCATTCTTCTTTTAAACTCATTATGAGCATGAAGCAATTAATTTCTCTCCATTTCACATGTGGAACATTTGGCGATCAAAGACTCAATTTCATTTGAGAAAACACTAACTTCCACTTGAGCTTCCATGAGCTCTTGCTCTACTTTCTCTTTTCCTTCTCTACTTAGCTTGAGCTTGGTGGACAACTTGATGTTTATCTTTGTCAAGGTGAAACTTTGCTTATGCAATATCTCATATGTTTCATGAAGAGTTACACCATCCATTTCTTCTTTTGCACTTGAAGACTCACTACCACCATCTGAAGACCCTGAAGTGAAGCTTTCATTCTCACTTGTCCAAAGATGAATTTCCATCCGAAGAATCAACATTTGATGCATGAGGGATGGAGTACCATGAGATTCACCATTAGAACTTGCATCCTCATAGATAGACTTTAACAAATCCCATGATTCTTTGGCTATCTCACAATGAGAAATATGGGTTCACCCTCGAGATAGCACCTCGTATTACTTCCAATGCTCTTGAGTTGTATCCAAAGTGTTGCAACTCAAGTTCACTCCATTGCTCTTGAGGCTTCAAATTTCTCAAGTTTGTTGCCAAGTCAAGCTCATGTGGCATCTTGAACCCTTCTTCTATGATCCTCCATAGGCTTGTATTGAATGCCAATAAATACACTCTCATTTAAGCACCCCAGTATAAGTATTCATTATTATCAAAGAAATGACGGGTGGAAACATTCTAGTCATGAACATACTCAATTTGCCTCTCGATATAATCCATTTGTCCCTTTACTATGGAAACTGCCATAAAAGCAAGAAATTGTTCATGCCCTTCTTCGCCTTGAGCCTCGCTGTCACTTTCACTCTTATTAGACTTTGATTCATCATCTCAAGTGATAACGAAGGCTTTCTTCTTCCTTAATCGATTAGGAGACTCTTGAGCAAAATGGCCAAATCCATAGGATTATGAGTAAAAAAATCAAAAAACCCCCGAGATATTGATTTGTGATTATGATTCAATTTTAAACAATGAATAGCAATCTCAATCAAACAGTCAATAGCAAATTGACACAACGATTTAATGTGAAAAAAATCACAATTAGACTCCTCCAATGTGATAAAAAAATCATGGGCTAAAGCCACTAAACAATCCACTAAGAAGACAAAAAAAAAGAAAAAAGAATTACGCACGAGAACCCTCAATTACCTAGCGAATCAACGCCCGAATTGAACCAAACCCGATGTGCCACTTCCACCACTACCTTTACCTTAGAATTGCTTTGTTTAACGTTGAATCCACAGTGCTGATATTGATTCCATGACGATGACTCACTCTGGAATCCGCCAAAGCTTCAGGCCCAAGTTTCCCAAAATCTACCGATGAACACTTCTCTCTTTTCGTGAATAAAAGAAAAAAACAACCCTTGATGATAGTCAATACGAAGCCCGTTGATCGATCAATCACTCTCAAATCATCAAGGAAAACAATACATAAACACCCTCCAATATAAAACACTTTGTTTTCTCTTCCTCTCTAAGAATCTGGACTGGTTAAATGCTAAAAATAACAAACAACACACTTTATACTAAATAGAGTCACGATGACTGCTCGAGTACTCACTATACCGCTTGATTAGTGTGACTAAAGGTGGTGCTCACATATAGGCCAACCACTCGAGCGCAACATCTACCGCTCAAGCGGTAAAACATGTTTCCCAGAAGTTCAGAATGCAGGAAGAGATACTGGATGAACCACTTCACCAATTGTGCGCATAAAAGATTGATTGATCTCCATGCTTAGTTAGCGAAGTGGCAAACAAAGAATGCTCAAGTCAAGATATAGAATGTTAGCACAAATTCCTTTACATAGGTACAACTCAGGTTGGATTTGTATCTAAACTCTCATAACTCACATATACAATAGTGTGAATAAAAATACGCTTGGATGAAGTTTTGTCCAACGAGATTGTCAATTACAAAAACCTAACACTTCCATTTTTTAACTTAGTAATTTGTTGGCATAATTAATTTGTGGTGCATATTTTTTTAAATATATGTCCATTTTGATTAAAACTCATTTTGGCAGCGAAATTAATTTGAGTTCCATTTGTTTTAAACATATCTGTCCATTTCCATGAGCAATCATTTTTTTGGCAGCGAAGTTAATTCGAAGTGCATTAGCTTTAAATATATATATATATCCATTTCAATCGACAATTATTTTTTGACTGCAGAGTTAAATTGAGTTTTGTTTGTTTTAAATATGTGTATCTATTTTGATCCGCAATCATTTCTAGGAGCGATGTTAATTCAATGTCATTTTTTTTAATTAAAAAAAAATAAAAATACATATGTCCATTTTGATCAACAATCATTTTTTGGCGCTGCTGTTAGTTCGAGGTCCATTTGTTTTACATGCATGTCCATTTCGATCGGCAATCATTTTTTGGCCACAATTAATTTGAGGTTTGTTTATTTTAAATACATATGTCCATTTTGATCAGCAATGATGTTTTGGCCAGTCAAGGTGTTTGCAATGGGCAATTCATCTCTTTAATTTTAGGTAATGTTTAAGAACACCAGTGGCTAGTTGAAGAAAGATTGAATGAAGAAAGATTGAACTCAATTCTCATTAAAGAATATCTGGATTACAGAGTATATTTATACAAGAGATATGTAACTAAATAATAGAGTCTAACTACTTCTAATGACTTCTAACTACTTTCCAGCAGTTACGGAAACAGTTGAGAAAAAGTTGAGAGCTGTGATTGCATCGGATGCTGATGCATGAGAAAATGCTGCTGATGCACTAGAAGGTTCTTCATCCTTAACAGCCCCCTTCAAGCTGATGGGAGTAGAGCAGACCAGAAGCTTGGACTAAAGAAGCTGAAACTGAGAGGCTGACAGAGGCTTAGTAAAGATATCAGCAATCTGCTCTTCAGAGGGAATGTACTTTAGAACAAGATGTTTCCCAGCAACCTTTTCGCGGATAAAATGACAGTCCACCTCAATATGTTTTGAGCTTGTGTGAAATACGGGATTAGAAGCAAGTGCAATGGCGGATAAGTTGTCACACCAAAGAATAGGAGGACAGGGATTAGGAATGGAAAGATCATGGAGAAACATTTGTAACCAGCTCAATTCTGCAGTAGCCTGAGCAAGGGATCGATATGCAGCCTCCGTACTTGAGCGAGAAACAGTTGGTTGTTTCTTTGCAGACCAAGAGATAATATTTGAACCAAGATAGACACAATAACCTGAAGTAGATTTGCGATCTAGGAGATCCCCAGCCCAGTTAGAATCAGAGAACGCTTGTAAGGTGAAGGAACTAGGACGAAAAATCAACCCATGAGAGAGAGAGCCCTTAACAAACCGAAGAAGTCGTTTGACCAAAGCAAAGTGACCATTGGTAGGAGCATGCATGTATTGACAAGCTTGATTAACAGCTAAGGAAAGATCCGGACGGGTAATTGTAAGATATTGCAGTGCTCCAACTAAGCTGTGATATAACTGAGGTTGAGCAAATGGAAGAGCAGCAGCAGAGTGAAGAGGAGGTTTCATGGAGCTAGGTGTTGGACAAGGTTTACAAGAAGTCATGCCGGCTTTAACAAGAATATCAGAGGCATACTTCTGCTGAGATAAGAAATAAGAATCCCCAAGAGATTGAATTGAAATGCCCAAGAAATAGGAAATATCACCTAACTCTTTCATGGCAAAAGTGGAATGCATATGGTGAATAAGAGTTTGAAGATGAGAAGGATTACTTCCAGTAAGAAGAATGTCATCAACATATATTAGAAGAATAGTAATAGAATTAGAAGTTTTATGGATAAACAAGGAATTATCACAGTGGCTATTAACAAATCCCTGAGAAATGAGAAACTTGGAAAAAGTAGAATACCAAGCTCGGGGAGCTTGCTTCAATCCATAGATAGCCTTCTGTAATTTGCATACAAGGTGAGGGGAAGAAGGACTAACAAAGCCTGGTGGTTGTGTCATATAAACCTCTTCATCCAAGTGACCATGTAAGAAGGCATTGCTAATGTCTAGCTGCTTTAAGGGCCAGTGATGATGCAAAGCAAGGTAGAGCAAAATGCGAATTGTGGGATGTTTCGCAACAGGACTAAATGTTTCATTATAATCGATACCTTCTTGTTGTAAGAAACCTTTAGCTACCAAACGTGCCTTGTATCTAGCAATGGAACCATCACTGTTGCGCTTAATGCGGAACACCCATTTACAACCAATATCTTGTTTAGAAGCTGGAAGAGGGACCAGAGACCAGGTTCCTTGAGCCATTAAAGCTTTGTACTCATCAAGCATAGCAGCATGCCAATGTGGAGAGGCAAGGGCTTGTTGATAAGTAGAAGGTTCAACATCAACAAATGAGGAAGATGTTTGTGTCATAAGGCTATGAACCTTTGAACAGGTGACCATGGGATGAATGTTTGTAGTAGAGGAAAGAGCAGGTAATTTAACAAAAATAGATTGAACAGGAATAGGCTGAGCTGATGCAGGAGGAGGTTGAACTGAGGCTGTTGGAGGATATGCAGGAGTAGGTTGAACGGAGGCAGCTATAGGAAATGCAGTAGTAGATGGAACTGGTTGAACGGAGGCAGCAGGAGGAGATGCAGAAGTAGATGGAACTGAGGCAGCTGTAGGATGGGCAGCAGTAAATTGGGCTGACTCAGCAGCCAAAACAGAGACAATAGGCTGAGAAAGTGGTGCAAAAGACTGCTGAAGTGGGGTAGCAGCAGTGATCTGCTGAGGCAAAACAGTTGCAGAAGTTGATAAAACAGACTGATGTTGTGCTGGGGCAGCAGATATAGATGCAAAAGTCTGGGCTGGAGTCATAGTATGCTGAGATTGTGGTGCAACAGAAGACAGAAGTGGGGCAGCATCAGTGAGCTGCTGAGACAAACCAGATGCTGAAGCTGGTAAAACAGAGTTAGACACTGGGACTGCAGTAACAGAGGGCAAAGGAGAAGGAGGCCAAAAGAAAGATTAAAGAGTGGATAACGAAGATGCTGCAGAAATTGAAGAAATGGCAGAAAAGGGAAAAATATTTTCATTAAAACTCACATGTCTGGAGATATGAACTTTACCTGTGGCCATGTCCAAACACCTGTAACCTTTATAGGAGGAGTGATAACCAAGAAAAACACAGAGAGTAGATCTAGGCTGCAACTTATGGGTGGTATAAGGTTTCAACCAAGGGAAACATTGACACCCAAATACTCTGAGAAAAGAGTAATCGGGTAAAGCATGAAAAAGAAGTTCATAAGGTGATTTATGCAAAAGAGTGTCACTAGGAAGTCTATTAATGAGATGAGTAACAGTAGAGACAGCATCAAACCAAAACTTGAGGGGAACACTACAATGATGAAGCAAAGCAATAGTGGTCTCAATAATATGTCTATGTTTGCGTTCAGAGACCCCATTCTGAGGGGGAGTGTATGGACAAGATAATTGATAAACAATTCCTTGTGCTTTCAGAAATTGAGTCATAGAAGAATTAACAAATTCAGTACCTCCATCAGTTCTAAGCACTTGCAATTTAGTGGAAAATTGAGTCTCAACATAAGCTTTAAATTCCAAAAATTTGGAAAACACTTCACTTTTATAACAAAGAGGATAAAGCCAAGTAAACTTGCTATATTCATCAATGAAAAGTACATAGAATTTGTAACAAGAGGAAGAAGAATGAAAGGGCCCCCATACATCACTATGTATAAGAGATAGGGGCTTATTTACAGTAGAATTAGAAAGTTTGAAAGGCAGTCTATGACTTTTAGCTATGCTGCAATGATTACAAGAAAACACAGTAGACTTAGGGTGAGTATTAGCAACAAACAAGTGTTGTTTTAACACTACAAACTTTTGGTGTGAGGGATGACCCAATCTGTGATGCCAAGTAACCTCAGATACAGGACTAGTAGTAGCAGAAAATACAGCATGAGAGGATGATACAGGAAGAGTCTGCACAGCAGTAGGAGATGGTGATGACAAATGTGGAAAGTGATATAAGCCATGAGCATTATGGCCCTGGTGCAGAATGGCCTTCGAGTGTTTGTCCTGGATCACAAAGGAAGAGTCATCAAATGTCATAGTGCAATTATTATCCTTGGTGAGCTGATGGATAGAAAGAAGGTTGGAGGAGATAGGAGCATGCAAAAGCTTATTAAGCTTAAAGGAAAAATGAGGAGTAGGGAGTAGGCCTTTACCTGTATGATGAATAGGAATGGACTTACCACTACCTACAGTAATCTGATCAGGGCCATGATAATCCTGATACATGTGAAGATTAGAGAGATCATTAGTAATATGATCAGAAGCTGCAGAATCAAGGTACCAGGGAGAAGAATCAGCAGAAACAGTGGATAGAGTGGAAGTCACAAAGGCTCGAGGAGAAGGATAGCCAGATGAAGGAGATGCTGAAGCAGATGAAGAAGCAAAATAAGAGGAAGAAGATGGGTGAAAGGCAGGATCCAGTCTATGCCAATAGTCAATGGCAGTGTGACTGCTTTTCCCACAGATTTGACAAGTTAAGTTGTAGGAGGAATATCGACCTCTGCCACCACGAGAAGTAGATCGGTTACTGTAACAAGCCCGCGGGGGACCTCGCTACAGTTCGGACTCGATTTGTCACGGTTCTTAATCTTGAACCAAAGAGTCCAAATCCGGCAAATCGTTTTGAGAAAACAGATTTTTAGAAAGAAGTGCCAAACATGGACTGCTTTGCCAGATACAGAGTCGCCACCTAAATATTTTATTTTGGGAAATTTAGGAAACCCTGACTCGTGCCTAAGGCCACGTGTCTGTCATCACCAAAGTTGCCTCAGCTCGGGAACTTGGGTACGATTGGGGAAGGTCACTTCGTGAGCACCCCCGCTCGCCCGATCAAAGATCGGCCTCTACTAACCATGATATCTAGTTTTGAAAACATTATGCGTTCTTATTCTGGTTATTAGCCTAGATTTACTATGTGATGCGCACAGCATACAAGTATAGACTGGGTCGCCTGAATTGGAACAACACATCTCGTGTTTGTTTTGAAAATGGTTTGCTACTCACAAGTAGGCTTCAAATGCAGATTTTGCCACCCTCAGGTGGGCTTAAAAAAGATGGTTTTGCCACTATCTAGTGGGCTTAAAGACTCACAGTTAATGTATTGTTCCAATCCAAACAACCCAACCTTCACCCACAGGCATTCAGGCAGATATATCACATAAGCACATAGCCTCATGGTAAGCATGCTATCATGGCAGTCACTCACACACATGCAAGGATGCTAAAGCATAAAAACTTACCGAGTACTCCAAGCCAAAACAGAAGTTGATTAGAAATCATGCACGATCCTAAATATACAGAAGTGCCTAATGCAACACATGCAAAATGCAACTACAAGCAGGCTCGGCTATTCTAAAGATGGCATGTGAGATGCTACAACTAACAAGTATTCAACTTGAAATTGAAATACAATGCAGTTAGTATGATGCGCCGAGCCCGGTGCATGCAAAACAGATGAATGAATGCAAACATGCTGTCATACTGTATGCTAATTGAAACATGCCCTAATCTAACCATCATAAGCTGGTAAATAAAAGGGAGAAAGACGTGGGGTTGGAAGACATACATCACACACACGCACACTTATTACAACATTGCCCTCGCGCAGAGGGTTCAAATAAATAATACAGTCCCGAATAAATTATTACAGTCCGAATAAATACAAAATCCTAATTAATTAACAAATTAAACTAGGAAAGCTGTAAACTAGCATGCAAGCTAGGGACTGCCTCGACTCTGCTCCGGATGATGGATGATGCATGTTTTGAGTTGCCTTGCGCGGAAATCCACTGCGATACCCCGATTAGCCTCTGTTTGCAATTGTTCTTGGAATGCGTGCCAAGCTCCGGAAGGCTGCTGATTCTTGATTTGCTGCAACAGAGAGCAAGAAAGGGGCATGGCAATGTATTTTCACATATGTATGCATGCCTCGATCCTCGTGCCACCAATCACGCATCTCGATGCATGATGGCCGAGGAGTCGAATTGCACGACTCAATATGAAATGAATGCACATATAAACACAACAAGACCGAGACTCCATGATGGATGATCCGGAGTGTCGATGACTGGGAATTGAGACATGTTCCGTCACTCGAAGTACGAAACGTCCCTCGTTTCTCGTGCTCGGGCTAACTCCTATCCCAAGCACAATGCAATATGCATGACATGCATGAATGCGACTAATATACATCCTAGCATACACAATGCTATGAAATGGCATACACGATACACGAGGTAACATGGCATACACAATGCGCTAACATACAACCTAGCATACACAATGCTATGAAATGAAATGGCATACACAATGCATAATGGACTTACACCAACACAAGTGGACCTCAGCCGCATTCACATAGGAGGCCATTAGATGAAAATGAGACGCTCGAAATGCGTGCACACGTGCACGCAAACCGAGGACCGAACCTAAGGCACGAATGCCACTCTAACAAGGCATGGCAAAGCATGGAACATGGTATATGAAGAAGCAAGTTCTAGCACTGAAATGTGATGCAAAATGATCCCGAATCATGGAAACATGGCACCCGATGCATGAGATGGTTCCGAAACACAAAACTATGCACATGGAATGACTTATAGCTATACAAAGCATGCATTATTTGAACATGAAGCATGAAGGCAGAATCAAGACAGTCCCAAAACAAGCATATTTCCAGTTTTAAGCAAGGCCAAAAGGTGAGCACAAATAGGGCTAAGTTAACATGCAAAAATGGCCCCCAAAGCGAGATAAAGAGGCAAGTGACTGAAGGAAGCCTCGAACAGTGAAGATCCCTTCAACAAAGTTGAAGAGGGGCTCACAATGAAGCACTTTACAGTTTATAACAAGCCACGAAAATAAACACAAGTAAGGCTAAAATATCATGCAAGAAATGGGCCTAAAAGAGGGACAAAGAAGCAAGTGGCAACTTCTGGCCCCAAACAAAGAAGATCCCTTCAACAAAGTTGAAGAGAGGCTCAAAAAAAGGTATTTTACAGTTTATGACCAAGTCCAAAAAAGTGCACAAATAAGCTTAAAATACTATACAAAAATAGGCCTAAAAGAAGGTTTAAACACAAAGAGTAAAAAGGGGGTCTCAAACAGCAAAATACCCTGGATCAAACATGAAGAGGGGGTCAAAATATGACTATTTACAGTTTGGGTCAGAGCCCAAAAATATAAGCACAAGGAGCTAAAGAAACATGCAAAAATAGGGCCAAAAGAGGGATAAAGAGGCAAGTGATAGAAGGAAGCCTCAAAAAGTGAAGAGCCCTTCGACAAAGTTGAAGAAGGGCTCAAAAAAAGGTACCTCACAGTTTATAGCAAAGTCTGAAACAGCTCACAAATAGGCCTAAAATGCTATGCAAAAATAAGGCATAAAAGAGAGCTTTAACACAAAGTGTAAAAGAGAAGCCTCAAACAGGGAGAGGCCCTTAATAAAACATGAAAAAGACCTCAAAACAAGACTATTTACAATTTGGGTCGGAGCCCAAATATGCAAGCAAGTATAGCTTAGATTGTATGCAAAAATAGGGCCAAAAAGAGGAGAAGAAGACTTACCCTTGAAGAACCAATCTTTGACAGCCTTTGGACCAAGTTTGGATGCTCCCAAGCTTTGAAAAACAGCCTCAAGTTACTGGTATGGAGTATGGAGGCCTTGTGCTATGGGTTGGTGTGTAAATGGCCAAGAACCAAGGGAGTTTTGAGGCTTGGAAGAGAGGGAGAGGGAGAGGGAGAGGGAGAGTTGTGTGCAAAGGCTCTAAACAAAATTTTTTCACCTTTCTAACCTCCCCAAAATGGAGCTGGAGCTGCTGGTTTTATAGAGGGAGAGAAGGGAAAAAGGGGGGGAAAATCAAATTCAAATTCCCCACCCAAAAGGTTGACCCTCGGGCATAGGGCCTAGAGGAAAACAAATTGCACATCTAGAACACACTTGGGGAGGGGGTCATGGCCGGCTAGCTCAAAAGGGCAAAAAAGGTCATCCAACTAGGTAAGTGGCCGGCCTGCCACATTTTCTGGCCGGCCTGCTACTTTTCAGAAAAAAAAATGGGTCTGTCGGAAAGAAAGGTGGTCGGCCAATGATAGGGAAGTCCAATAGTGGCCATTCTAGTGTCCAAATTGAAGCCCCGGAAGTTATCTTTCCAATGGCGCAAACCTCGCATTAAAATTCCTCCTGTGGAAAAAGTTATGCCCTTTTGGGTGAGGCCGCGCAGATTTCGGTCCAACCGGAGTGATGCCCTACTTCAATCAACTATATCTCCCCCGTCCGGAATTGGATTTAGGAGATTCTTGAGTGAAAAATGAAGCCCCGGAAGTCTTATTTCCAAAGGTGGTAGCCTCATAGCTTGATTCCAAGTATGCAAATGAATAGGCCCGATTCGGCGAGGGCTGCTCGACTCTTTCTTAACGATTCATGCCCATCTTCTCCCCCAACCGGATTTCTTCCCTCTTCTCCTCTTTTCTTCAACTCCAAACCCCTAAGTAAGGTGTTTTGAAAGATTTTTCAAAGATTTCATCTCTCTTTTATTCATTTCCACTTTGTCCTTGCTCGGTTTACCAAAAAGCACAACATTTAACGAAATGCGAGCGTTGGAATATCGTAGAAACTTTATTTCAAAAACGTTTTGAAAGAGAGGGTTTTAAGGTCTAAAATATTTCGATCAAGATTGTTTTGGTCCAAAAAGGGGTATGAAGTTGAGCTTTGACTCTCTCCTTGCCGAAGAAATTGAACCTTTGCCCTGCACATCTTCTAGAACCATCAGTCGCGTCCAAGTCTTAAAGGCGGTCAAAAATGAGGTGTCTACAGTTGCCCCTCTTTGACAGAACTTGGAAGTCAAGAAGTGATGGGAGTGAGTGTCAAAGTCCGGAGACGACCTATTTTTGACAAGGCCGAAGACTTGGACAAACAAACAAAATATAGATAAACAAATGGTTGTGCCCGCAGGCTGCCTACGTATCCCTTTGCAAGGAATCAAACCAGCGTAGTTCAGGGGCAGGATGCAAAATGATATGCAGGAAGATTTTGATGATTGGACTTATATGCTACGCGAAGCTGGTTTGAAAGTTGGATTTATACGCTACGCGAAGCCGGTTTGAAAATTGGACTTATACGCTACGCGACGCCGGTTTGAAAATTGAGGATTTATGCAATGCACTATAATGAGTAAAATGCAATGTGATAGCTAGGAAAAGGGAGGTATCTTACAGGGCAATTGGCAATGACTTACCTCGGCAATGTCCTACCTCATGCTGATGTGGGAATCTTCCTCTTCTTCTCAGTTGAACCACAGGTACTACTTTTCTCCCTGACTATGGTCGCAGCTTTCCCTATTCTCCAACAGGGTGACAGACTAGGTTGGATTAGTATCCAAAATTGAGGTGCATACAGATGCTATCTCAATCTATGGGGCTGCCATACAGATTTCAAGGCGAGGATATACCCCTAGGTATTTAAACCAGACTTTAGTCTCGGAAATCCCGAACCTTTGTGTTCTAGGCATGAGCCATTCGAACTCTAGTTTTCACCGTCTCAGTTGGTCTCCTAGGAACTCACCGCTAACACAGGTAGGTGGCTACACCAGACCATCGGAAGTCGTTCGGGCACGACAAACACCAAAGGAATTGCACCTTTAGAGGATTTAAGGTCTCCTAGACCGGGGAGTGCACGAGACAGTGCGATAAAATGCAAGTAAAATGCAAGTATGATGCGCAAAACAGCGTGAATGATGATGCAGGTTTTAAGGTCTCCTTAGACCAGAGGATCTAAGGTCTCCCAGACCTGACAATAAAACAGATACGATGTAACGGATGTAATAGATGTGATGCAATAGATAATAGATGCGATGCAACAGAGAGTACAATAGATGCAAAAGGGTGACATACTCCAACCACGCTGGACTCGTGAGTGGAGGAAGAACAAAGAAAATCAATCAGGAGTGCGTTCCACACAACCTAAGATAAATTCCAAACACGCTAAAATCGTGTGAGGAAGGGGAGGCTCCAATCACGCTGAAATCGTGAGAAGAGGTAAACAAAGACAACCTGCCCAGCGCGTCTACAACGCAACCTGGGATAAATTCCAAACACGTTGAAATCGTGTGAGGAAAAGAACACTCTAACCACGCTGAAATCGTGAGAAGAGGTCTGAAAACAACCGCTTAAGTGCGTGCACAACGCAACCTGGGATAAATTCCAAACACGCTGAAATCGCGTAAGGAAGAGAACACTCTAACCACGCTGAAATCGTGAGAAGAGGTCCTAAAACAACCCGCCCAGCGCGTCTACAACGCAACCTGGGATAAATTCCAAACACGCTGAAATCGTGTGAGGAAGAGAACACTCTAACCACGCTGAAATCGTGAGAAGAGGTCCGAAAACAACCCGCCCAGCGCGTCTACAACGCAACCTGGGATAAATTCCAAACATGCTGAAATTGCGTAAGGAAGAGAACACTCTAACCACGCTGAAATCGTGAGAAGAGGTCCTAAAACAATCCGCCCAGCGCGTCTACAACGCAACCTGAGATAAATTCCAAACACGCTGAAATCGTGTGAGGAAGAGAACACTCTAACCACGCTGAAATCGTGAG
>JAXFYN010000783.1:76218-99494 GCA_036172215.1 Camellia granthamiana | reverse complement strand
CCAATGCATGAGAAATGGTATGTAAATGCCGTATTTACATATCTTCCACTGTGCAGGAGAATCCGTACAGGTGTTAGAGTGTTCGAACCCTAATGCGTGAGAAATGGTAAGGAAACGTTGTATTTACATATCTGCCACTGTGCACGAGAATCCGTATAGGTATTTGAGTGTTCGAACCGTAATGCTTGAGAAATGGAAACGAAACGTTGTATTTACATATCTGCCACTATGCAGGAGAATCTGTATTGGTGTTCAAGTGTTCGAACCCAAATGCGTGAGAAATGGTAAGTAAATACCGTATTTACATATCTGCCACTGTGCTGGAGAATCCGTATAGGTGTTCGAGTGTTCGAACCCTAATGCGTGAGAAATGGTAAGGAAACGTTGTATTTACATATCTGCCACTGTGCAGGAGAATCCATGTAGGTGTTCGAGTTTTCGAACCCTAATGCGTGAGAAAATGGTAAGGAAACGTTGTATTTACATATCTGCCACTGTGCAGGAGAATCCGTATAGGTGTTTGAGTGTTCGAACCCTAATGCGTGAGAAATGGTAAGGAAACATTGTATTTACATATCTGCCACTGTGCAGGAGAATCCGTATAGGTGTTCGAGTGTTCGAACCCTAATGCGTGAGAAATGGTAAGGAAACGTTGTATATACACATCTGCCACTGCGCAGGACAATCCGTACAGGTGTTCGAGTGTTCGAACCCTAATGCATGAGAAATGGTAAGGTAACGTTGCATTTACATATCTGCCACTGTGCACGCGAATCCGTGTAGGTGTTTGAGTGTTCGAACCGTAATGCGTGAGAAATGGTAAGGAAACATTGTATTTACATATCTGCCACTGTGCTGGAGAATCTGTATAGGTGTTCAAGTGTTCGAACCCAAATCCGTGAGAAATGATAAGTAAATGCCGTATTTACATATCTGCCACTGTGCTGGAGAATCCGTATAGGTGTTCGAATGTTCGATCCCTAATGCGTCAGAAATAGTAAGGAAACATTGTATTTACATATTTGCCACTGTGCAGGAGAATCCGCATAGGTGTTCGAGTGTTCGAACCCCAATGCAAGAGAAATGGTATGTAAATGCCGTATTTACATATCTTCCACTGTGCAGGAGAATCCGTATAGGTGTTCGAGTGTTCGAACCCTAATGCGTGAGAAATGGTAAATAACTGCCGTACTAACATATCTGCCACTGTGCAGGAGAATCCGTATAGGTGTTCGAGTGTTTGAACCCTAATGCGTACGAAATGGTAAGGAAATGTTGTATTTCCATGTCTGCCACTGTGCAGGAGAATCAGCATATGTCTTCGAGTGTTCGAACCCTAATGCGTGAGAAATGGTAAGAAAACGTTGTATTTACACATCTGCCACTGTGCAGGAGAATCCGTATAGGTGTTCTAGTGTTCGAACCCTAATGCGTGAGAAATGGTAAATTACTGCCGTATTTACACGTCTGCCTCTGTGCAGGAGAATCCGTATAGGTGCTCGAGTGTTCGAACCCTAATGCGTGAGAAATGGTGAGGAAACGTTGTATTTACATATCTACCGCTGTGCGCGAGAATCCGTATAGGTGTTCGAGTGTTCAAACCGTAATGCATGAGAAATGGTAAGGAAACGTTGTATTAGATATCTGCCACTGTGCAGGAGAATCTGTATAGGTGTTCGAGTGTTCGAACCCAAATGCGTGAGAAATGGCCAGTAAATGTCGTATTTACATATCTGCCACTGTGCTGGAGAATCCGTATAGGTGTTCGAGTGTTCGATCCCTAATGCGTCAGAAATAGTAAAGAAACGTTGTATTTACATATCTGGCACTGTGCAGGAGAATCCATATAGGTGTTCGAGTGTTCGAACCCCAATGCGTGAGAAATGGTAAGTAAATGCCGTATTTACATATCTACCACTGTGTTGGAGAATCCGTACAGGCATTCGAGTGTTCGATCCCTAATGCGTCAGAAATAGTAAGGAAACGTTGTATTTACATATCTGTCACTGTGCAGGAAAATCCGTATAGGTGTTCGAGTGTTCGAACCCCAATGCATGAGAAATGGTATGTAAATGCCTTATTTACATGTCTGCCACTGTGCAGGAGAATCCGTATAGGTGTTCGAGTGTTCGAACCCTAATGCGTGAGAAATGGCAAGTAAATGCCGTATTTACATATCTGCCACTGTGCAGGAGAATCCGGATTGGGGGTCGAGTGTTCGAACCCTAATGCGTGAGAAATGGTAAGGAAACGTTGTATTTACATATCTGCCACTATGCAGGAGAATCCGTATAGGTGTTCGAGTGTTCGAACCCTAATGTGTGAGAAATGGTAAGTAAGTGCCTTATTTACATATCTGCCACTGTGCAGGAGAATCCGTTTAGGTGTTCGAGTGTTCAAACCCTAATGCGTGAGAAATGGCAAGTAAATGCCGTATTTACATATCTGCCACTGTGCAGGAGAATCCGTATAGGGTTCGAGTTTTCGAACCCTAATGCGTGAGAAATGGTAAGGAAACGTTGTATTTACATATCTGCCACTGTGCAGGAGAATCCGTATAGGTGTTCGAGTGTTCGAACCCTAATGCGTGAGAAATGGTAAGGAAACGTTGTATTTACATATCTGCCACTGTGCAGGAGAATCCGTATAGGTGTTCGAGTATTCGAACCCTAATGCGTGAGAAATGGTTAGTAAATGCCGTATTTATATATCTGCCATTGTGCAGGAGAATCCGTATAGGTGTTCGAGTATTCGAATCCTAATTCGTCAGAAATGGGAAGGAAACGTTGTATTTACATATCTGCCACTGTGCAGGAGAATCTGTATAGGTGTTCGAGTGTTCGAAGCCCAATGCGTGACAAACGGTAAGGAAACGTTGTATTTACATATATGCCACTGTGCAGGAGAATCCGTATAGGTGTTCGAGTGTTCGAACCCTAATATGTGAGAAATGGTAAGGAAACGTTGTATTTTCATATCTGCCACTGTGCAGGAGAATCCGTATAGGTGTTCGAGTGTTCGAACCCTAATGGCTGAGAAATGGTAAGTAAATGCCGTATTTACATATCTGCCACTGTGCAGGAGAATCCGTATAGGTGTTCGAGTAATCGAATCCTAATGCATCAGAAATGGTTAGGAAACGTTGTATATACATATCAGCCACCGTGCAGGAGAATCCGTATAGGTGTTCGAGTGTTCGAACCCCAATGCGTGGGAAATGGTATGGAAACGTTGTATTTACATATCTGCCACTGTGCAAGAGAATCCGTATATGTGTTCGAGTGTTCAAACCTAATGTGTGAGAAATGGTAAGGAAACGTTGTATTTACATATCTGCCACTGTGCAACAGAATCCGTCTAGGTGTTCGAGTGTTCGAATCCTAATGCGTGAGAAATGGTAAATAACTGCCATATTTACAGATCTGTCCCTGTGCAGGAGAATCCGTATAGGTGTTCGAGTGTGCGAACCCTAATGCGTGAGAAATGGTAAGGAAACGTTGTATTTACATATCTGCCACTGTGCAGGAGAATCCGCATATGTGTTCGAGTGTTCGAACCCTAATTCATGAGAAATGGTCAGGAAACGTTGTATTTACGTATCTGCCATTGTGCAGGAGAATCCACATAGGTGTTCGAGTGTTCGAACCCCAATGCATGAGAAATGGTATGTAAATGCCGTATTTACATATCTTCCACTGTGCAGGAGAATCCGTATAGGTGTTCGAGTGTTCGAACCCTAATGCGTGAGAAATGGTAAATAACTGCCGTACTAACATATCTGCCACTGTGCAGGAGAATCCGTATAGGTGTTCGAGTGTTTGAACCCTAATGCGTAAGAAATGGTAAGGAAACGTTGTATTTACATATCTGCCACTGTGCAGGAGAATCAGCATATGTCTTCGAGTGTTCGAACCCTAATGCGTGAGAAATGGTAAGAAAACGTTGTATTTACACATCTGCCACTATGCAGGAGAATCCGTATAGGTGTTCTAGTGTTCGAACCCTAATGCGTGAGAAATGGTAAATTACTGCCGTATTTACACGTCTGCCTCTGTGCAGGAGAATCCGTACAGGTGCTCGAGTGTTCGAACCCTAATGCGTGAGAAATGGTGAGGAAACGTTGTATTTACATATCTACCGCTGTGCGCGAGAATCCGTATAGGTGTTCGAGTGTTCAAACCGTAATGCCTGAGAAATGGTAAGGAAACGTTGTATTTATATATCTGCCACTGTGCAGGAGAATCGGTATAGGTGTTCGAGTGTTCGAACCCAAATGCGTGAGAAATGGCCAGTAAATGTCGAATTTACATATCTGCCACTGTGCTGGAGAATTCGTATAGGTGTTCGAGTGTTCGATCCCTAATGCGTCAGAAATAGTAAAGAAACGTTGTATTTACATATCTGGCACTGTGCAGGAGAATCCATATAGGTGTTCGAGTGTTCGAACCCCAATGCGTGAGAAATGGTAAGTAAATGCCGTATTTACATATCTACCACTGTGCTGGAGAATTCGTACAGGCGTTCGAGTGTTCGATCCCTAATGCGTCAGAAATAGTAAGGAAACGTTGTATTTACATATCTGTCACTGTGCAGGAAAATCCGTATGGGTGTTCGAGTGTTCGAACCCCAATGCATGAGAAATGGTATGTAAATGCCTTATTTACATGTCTGCCACTGTGCAGGAGAATCCGTATAGGTGTTCGAGTGTTCGAACCCTAATGCGTGAGAAATGGCAAGTAAGTGCCGTATTTACATATCTGCCACTGTGCAGGAGAATCCGTATTGGGGTTCGAGTGTTCGAACCCTAATGCGTGAGAAATGGTAAGGAAACGTTGTATTTACATATCTGCCACTATGCAGGAGAATCCGTATAGGTGTTCGAGTGTTCGAACCCTAATGCGTGAGAAATGGTAAGTAATGCCTTATTTACATATCTGCCACTGTGCAGGAGAATCCGTTTAGGTGTTCGAGTGTTCGAACCCTAATGCGTGAGAAATGGCAAGTAAATGCCGTATTTACATATCTGCCACTGTGCAGGAGAATCCGTATAGGGGTTCGAGTTTTCGAGCCCTAATGCGTGAGAAATGGTAAGGAAACGTTGTATTTACATATCTGCCACTGTGCAGGAGAATCCGTATAGGTGTTCGAGTGTTCGAACCCTAATGCGTGAGAAATGGTAAGGAAACGTTGTATTTACATATCTGCCACTGTGCAGGAGAATCCGTATAGGTGTTCGAGTATTCGAACCCTAATGCGTGAGAAATGGTAAGTAAATGCCGTATTTATATATCTGCCATTGTGCAGGAGAATCCGTATAGGTGTTCGAGTAGTCGAATCCTAATTCGTCAGAAATGGTAAGGAAACGTTGTATTTACATATCTGCCACTGTGCAGGAGAATCCGTATAAGTGTTCGAGTGTTCGAACCCTAATATGTGAGAAATGGTAAGGAAACGTTGTATTTACATATCTGCCACTGTGCAGGAGAATCCGTATAGGTGTTCGAGTGTTTGAACCCTAATGGCTGAGAAATGGTAAGTAAATGCCGTATTTACATATCTGCCACTATGCAGGAGAATCCGTATAGGTGTTCGAGTATTCGAATCCTAATGCATCAGAAATGGTTAGGAAACGTTGTATATACATATCAGCCACCGTGCAGGAAAATCCGTATAGGTGTTCGAGTGTTCGAACCCTAATGTGTGGGAAATGGTATGGAAACGTTGTATTTACATATCTGCCACTGTGCAAGAGAATCCGTATATGTGTTCGAGTGTTCAAACCTAATGTGTGAGAAATGGTAAGGAAACGTTGTATTTACATATCTGCCACTGTGCAACAGAATCCGTCTAGGTGTTCGAGTGTTCGAACCCTAATGCGTGAGAAATGGTAAATAACTGCCATATTTACAGATCTGTCCCTGTGCAGGAGAATCCGTATAGGTGTTCGAGTGTGCGAACCCTAATGCGTGAGAAATGGTAAGGAAACGTTGTATTTACATATCTGCCACTGTGCAGGAGAATCCGCATATGTGTTCGAGTGTTCGAACCCTAATTCATGAGAAATGGTCAGGAAACGTTGTATTTACGTATCTGCCACTGTGCAGGAGAATCCGCATATGTGTTCGAGTGGTCGAACCCTAATTCGTGAGAAATGGTAAGGAAACGTTGTATTTACACATCTGCCACTGTGCAGGAGAATCCGTACAGGTGTTCGATTGTTCGAACCCTAATGCGTGAGAAATGGTAAGGAAACGTTGTATTTACATATCTGCCACTGTGCACGAGAATCCGTATAGGTATTTGAGTGTTCGAACCGTAATGCTTGAGAAATGGAAACGAAACGTTGTATTTACATATCTGCCACTATGCAGGAGAATCTGTATTGGTGTTCGAGTGTTCGAACCCAAATGCGTGAGAAATGGTAAGTAAATACCGTATTTACATATCTGCCACTGTGCTGGAGAATCCGTATAGGTGTTCGAGTGTTCGAACCCTAATGCGTGAGAAATGGTAAGGAAACGTTGTATTTAATATCTGCCACTGTGCAGGAGAATCCATATAGGTGTTCGGGTTTTCGAACCCTAATGCGTGAGAAAATGGTAAGGAAACGTTGTATTTACATATCTGCCACTGTGCAGGAGAATCCGTATAGGTGTTGGAGTGTTCGAACCCTAATGCGTGAGAAATGGTAAGGAAACATTGTATTTACATATCTGCCACTGTGCAGGAGAATCCGTATACGTGTTCGAGTGTTCGAACCCTAATGCGTGAGAAATGGTAAGGAAACGTTGTATATACACATCTGCCACTGCGCAGGAGAATCCGTACAAGTGTTCGAGTGTTCGAACCCTAATGCATGAGAAATGGTAAGGTAACGTTGCATTTACATATCTGCCACTGTGCACGCGAATCCGTGTAGGTGTTTGAGTGTTCGAACCGTAATGCGTGAGAAATGGTAAGGAAACATTGTATTTACATATCTGCCACTGTGCTGGAGAATCTGTATAGGTGTTCAAGTGTTCGAACCCAAATCCGTGAGAAATGATAAGTAAATGCCGTATTTACATATCTGCCACTGTGCTGGAGAATCCGTATAGGTGTTCGAATGTTCGATCCCTAATGCGTCAGAAATAGTAAGGAAACATTGTATTTACATATTTGCCACTGTGCAGGAGAATCCGCATAGGTGTTCGAGTGTTCGAACCCCAATGCATGAGAAATGGTATGTAAATGCCGTATTTACATATCTTCCACTGTGCAGGAGAATCCGTATAGGTGTTCGAGTGTTCGAACCCTAATGCGTGAGAAATGGTAAATAACTGCCGTACTAACATATCTGCCACTGTGCAGGAGAATCCGTATAGGTGTTCGAGTGTTTGAACCCTAATGCGTACGAAATGGTAAGGAAATGTTGTATTTCCATATCTGCCACTGTGCAGGAGAATCAGCATATGTCTTCGAGTGTTCGAACCCTAATGCGTGAGAAATGGTAAGAAAACGTTGTATTTACACATCTGCCACTGTGCAGGAGAATCCGTATAGGTGTTCTAGTGTTCGAACCCTAATGCGTGAGAAATGGTAAATTACTGCCGTATTTACACGTCTGCCTCTGTGCAGGAGAATCCGTACAGGTGTTCGAGTGTTCGAACCCTGATGCGTGAGAAATGGTGAGGAAACGTTGTATTTACATATCTACCGCTGTGCGCGAGAATCCGTATAGGTGTTCGAGTGTTCAAACCGTAATGCATGAGAAATGGTAAGGAAACGTTGTATTTACATGTCTGCCACTGTGCAGGAGAATCTGTATAGGTGTTCGAGTGTTCGAACCCAAATGCGTGAGAAATGGCCAGTAAATGTCGTATTTACATATCTGCCACTGTGCTGGAGAATCCGTATAGGTGTTCGAGTGTTCGATCCCCAATGCGTCAGAAATAGTAAAGAAACGTTGTATTTACATATCTGGCACTGTGCAGGAGAATCCATATAGGTGTTCGAGTGTTCGAACCCCAATGCGTGAGAAATGGTAAGTAAATGCCGTATTTACATATCTACCACTATGCTGGTGAATCCGTATAGGCGTTCGAGTGTTCGATCCCTAATGCGTCAGAAATAGTAAGGAAACGTTGTATTTACATATCTGTCACTGTGCAGGAAAATCCGTATAGGTGTTCGAGTGTTCGAACCCCTATGCATGAGAAATGGTATGTAAATACCTTATTTACATGTCTGCCACTGTGCAGGAGAATCCGTATAGGTGTTCGAGTGTTCGAACCCTAATGCGTGAGAAATGGCAAGTAAATGCCGTATTTACATATCTGCCACTGTGCAGGAGAATCCGTTTTGGGGTTCGAGTGTTCGAACCCTAATGCGTGAGAAATGGTAAGGAAACGTTGTATTTACATATCTGCCACTATGCAGGAGAATCCGTATAGGTGTTCGAGTGTTCGAACCCTAATGCGTGAGAAATGGTAAGTAAATGCCTTATTTACATATCTGCCACAGTGCAGGAGAATCCGTTTAGGCGTTCGAGTGTTCGAACCCTAATGCGTGAGAAATGGCAAGTAAATGCCGTATTTACATATCTGCCACTGTGCAGGAGAATCCGTATAGGGGTTTGAGTTTTCGAACCCTAATGCGTGAGAAATGGTAAGGAAACGTTGTATTTACATATCTGCCACTGTGTAGGAGAATCCGTATAGGTGTTCGAGTGTTCGAACCCTAATGCGTGAGAAATGGTAAGGAAACGTTGTATTTACATATCTGCCACTGTGCAGGAGAATCCGTATAGGTGTTCGAGTATTCGAACCCTAATGCGTGAGAAATGGTAAGTAAATGCCGTATTTATATATCTGCCATTGTGCAGGAGAATCCGTATAGGTGTTCGAGTATTCGAATCCTAATTCGTCAGAAATGGTAAGGAAACGTTGTATTTACATATCTGCCACTGTGCAGGAGAATCTGTATAGGTGTTCGAGTGTTCGAAGCCCAATGCGTGACAAACGGTAAGGAAACGTTGTATTTACATATATGCCACTGTGCAGGAGAATCCGTATAGGTGTTCGAGTGTTCGAACCCTAATATGTGAGAAATGGAAAGGAAACGTTGTATTTACATATCTGCCACTGTGCAGGAGAATCCGTATAGGTGTTCGAGTGTTCGAACCCTAATGGCTGAGAAATGGTAAGTAAATGCCGTATTTACATATCTGCCACTGTGCAGGAGAATCCGTATAGGTGTTCGAGTATTCGAATCCTAATGCATCAGAAATGGTTAGGAAACGTTGTATATACATATCAGCCACCGTGCAGGAGAATCCGTATAGGTGTTCGAGTGTTCGAACCCTAATGCGTGGGAAATGGTATGGAAACGTTGTATTTACATATCTGCCACTGTGCAAGAGAATCCGTATATGTGTTCGAGTGTTCAAACCTAATGTGTGTGAAATGGTGAGGAAACGTTGTATTTACATATCTGCCACTGTGCAACAGAATCCGTCTAGGTGTTCGAGTGTTCGAACCCTAATGCGTGAGAAATGGTAAATAACTGCCATATTTATGGATCTGTCCCTGTGCAGGAGAATCCGTGTAGGTGTTCGAGTGTGCGAACCCTAATGCGTGAGAAATGGTAAGGAAACGTTGTATTTACATATCTACCACTGTGCAGGAGAATCCGCATATGTGTTCGAGTGTTCGAACCCTAATTCATGACAAATGGTCAGGAAACGTTGTATTTACGTATCTGCCACTGTGCAGGAGCATCCGCATATGTGTTCGAGTGGTCGAACCCTAATTCGTGAGAAATGGTAAGGAAACGTTGTATTTACACATCTGCCACTGTGCAGGAGAATCCGTACAGGTGTTCGAGTGTTCGAACCCTTGTGCGTGAGAAATGGTAAGGAAACGTTGTATTTATATATCTGCCACTGTGCACGAGAATCCGTATGGGTGTTCGATTGTTTGAATCGTAATGCGTGAGAAATGGTAAGGAAACGTTGTATTTACATATCTGCCACTGTGCAGGAGAATATGTATAGGTGTTCGAGTGTTCGAACCCAAATGCGTGAGAAATGGTAAGTAAATGCCGTGTTTACATATCTGCCACTGTGCTAGAGAATCCGTATAGGTGTTCGATTGTTCGATCCCTAATGCGTCAGAAATAGTAAGGAAACGTTGTATTTACATATCTGCCACTGTGCAGGAGAATCCGTATAGGTGTTCGAGTGTTCGAACCCCAATGCGTGAGAAATGGTAAGGAAAATGCCGTATTTACATATCTGCCACTGTGCTGGAGATTCCGTATAGGCGTTCGAGTGTTCGATCCCTAATGCGTCAGAAATAGTAAGGAAACGTTGTATTTACATATCTACCACTGTGCAGGAGAATCCGTATAGGTGTTCGAGTGTTCGAACCCTAATGCGTGAGAAATCGTAAGGAAACGTTGCATTTACATATCTGCCACTATGCAGGAGAATCCGTATAGGTGTTCGAGTGTTCGAACCCTAATGCGTGAGAAATGGTAAGTAAATGCCTTATTTACATATCTGCCACTGTGCAAGAGAATCTGTATAGGTGTTCGAGTGTTCGAACCCTAATGCGTGAGAAATGGCAAGTAAATGCCGTATTTACATATCTGCCACTATGCAGGAGAATCCGTATAGGGGTTCGAGTTTTCGAACCCTAATGCGTGAGAAATGGTAAGGAAACGTTGTATTTACATATCTGCCACTGTGCAGGAGAATCCGTATAGGTGTTCGAGTGTTCGAACCCTAATGCGTGAGAAATGGTAAGGAAACGTTATATTTACATATCTGCCACTTTGCAGGAGAATCCGTATAGGTGTTCGAGTGTTCGAACCCTAAAGCGTGAGAAATGGTAAGTAAATGCCGTATTTACATATCTGCCAATGTGCAGGAGAATCCGTATAGGTGTTCGAGTATTCGAATCCTAATTCGTCAGAAATGGTAAGGAAACGTTGTATTTACATATCTGCCACTGTGCAGGAGAATCTGTATAGGTGTTAGAGTGTTCGAAGCCCAATGCGTGACAAATGTTAAGGAAACGTTGTATTTACATATATGCCACTGTGCAGGAGAATCCGTATAGGTGTTCGAGTGTTCGAACCCTAATGCGTGGGAAATGGTATGGAAACGTTGTATTTACATATCTGCCACTGTGCAAGAGAATCCGTATATGTGTTCGAGTGTTCAAACCTAATGTGTGAGAAATGGTGAGGAAACGTTGTATTTACATATCTGCCACTCTGCAACAGAATCCGTCTAGGTGTTCGAGTGTTCGAACCCTAATGCGTGAGAAATGGTAAATAACTGCCATATTTACGGATCTGTCCCTCTGCAGGAGAATCCGTATAGGTGTGATTTACATATCTGCCACTGTGCAGGAGAATCCGCATATGTGTTCGAGTGTTCGAACCCTAATTCATGAGAAATGGTCAGGAAACGTTGTATTTACGTATCTGCCACTGTGCAGGAGAATCCGCATATGTGTTCGAGTGGTCGAACCCTAATTCGTGAGAAATGGTAAGGAAACGTTGTATTTACACATCTGCCACTGTGCAGGAGAATCCGTACAGGTGTTCGAGTGTTCGAACCCTTGTGCGTGAGAAATGGTAAGGAAACGTTGTATTTATATATCTGCCACTGTGCACGAGAATCCGTATGGGTGTTCGATTGTTTGAATCGTAATGCGTGAGAAATGGTAAGGAAACGTTGTATTTACATATCTGCCACTGTGCAGGAGAATATGTATAGGTGTTCGAGTGTTCGAACCCAAATGCGTGAGAAATGGTAAGTAAATGCCGTATTTACATATCTGCCACTGTGCTGGAGAATCCGTATAGGTGTTCGATTGTTCGATCCCTAATGCGTCAGAAATAGTAAGGAAACGTTGTATTTACATATCTGCCACTGTGCAGGAGAATCCGTATAGGTGTTCGAGTGTTCGAACCCCAATGCGTGAGAAATGGTAAGGAAAATGCCGTATTTACATATCTGCCACTGTGCTGGAGATTCCGTATAGGCGTTCGAGTGTTCGATCCCTAATGCGTCAGAAATAGTAAGGAAACGTTGTATTTACATATCTACCACTGTGCAGGAGAATCCGTATAGGTGTTCGAGTGTTCGAACCCTAATGCGTGAGAAATCGTAAGGAAACGTTGCATTTACATATCTGCCACTATGCAGGAGAATCCGTACAGGTGTTCGAGTGTTCGAACCCTAATGCGTGAGAAATGGTAAGTAAATGCCTTATTTACATATCTGCCACTGTGCAGGAGAATCCGTATAGGTGTTCGAGTGTTCGAACCCTAATGCGTGAGAAATGGCAAGTAAATGCCGTATTTACATATCTGCCACTGTGCAGGAGAATCCGTATAGGGGTTCGAGTTTTCGAACCCTAATGCGTGAGAAATGGTAAGGAAACGTTGTATTTACATATCTGCCACTGTGCAGGAGAATCCGTATAGGTGTTCGAGTGTTCGAACCCTAATGCGTGAGAAATGGTAAGGAAACGTTATATTTACATATCTGCCACTTTGCAGGAGAATCCGTATAGGTGTTCGAGTGTTCGAACCCTAAAGCGTGAGAAATGGTAAGTAAATGCCGTATTTACATATCTGCCAATGTGCAGGAGAATCCGTATAGGTGTTCGAGTATTCGAATCCTAATTCGTCAGAAATGGTAAGGAAACGTTGTATTTACATATCTGCCACTGTGCAGGAGAATCTGTATAGGTGTTAGAGTGTTCGAAGCCCAATGCGTGACAAATGGTAAGGAAACGTTGTATTTACATATATGCCACTGTGCAGGAGAATCCGTATAGGTGTTCGAGTGTTCGAACCCTAATACGTGAGAAATGGTAAGGAAACGTTGTATTTACATATCTGCCACTGTGCAGGAGAATCCGTATAGGTGTTCGCGTGTTCGAACCCTAATGCGTGGGAAATGGTAAGGAAACGTTGTATTTACATATCTGCCACTATGCAGGAGAATCCGTATAGGTGTTCGAGTGTTCGAACCCTAATGCCTGAGAAATGTTAAGTAAATGCCGCATTTACATATCTGCCACTGTGCAGGAGAATCCGTATAGGTGTTCGAGTATTCGAATCCTAATGCGTCAGAAATGGTAAGGAAACGTTGTATATACATATCAGCCACCGTGCAGGGGAATCCGTATAGGTGTTCGAGTGTTCGAACCCTAATGCGTGAGAAATGGTATGGAAACGTTGTATTTACATATCTGCCACTGTGCAAGAGAATCCGTATATGTGTTCGAGTGTTCGAACCTAATGTGTGATAAATGGTAAGAAAACGTTGTATTTACATATCTGCCACTGTGCAACAGAATCCGTCTAGGTGTTCGAGTGTTCGAATCCTAATGCGTGAGAAATGGTAAATAACTGCCGTATTTACAGATCTGTCCCTGTGCAGGAAAATCCGTATAGGTGTTCGAGTGTTCGAACCCTAATGCGTGAGAAATGGTAAGGAAACGTTGTATTTACATATCTGCCACTGTGCAGGAGAATCCGCATATGTGTTCGAGTGTTCGAACCCTAATTCGTGAGAAATGGTCAGGAAACGTTGTATTTACGTATCTGCCACTGTGCAGGAGCATCCGCAAATGTGTTCGAGTGGTCGAACCCTTATTCGTGAGAAATGGTAAGGAAACGTTGTATTTACACATCTGCCACTGTGCAGGAGAATCCGTACAGGTGTTCGAGTGTTCGGACCCTAGTGCGTGAGAAATGGTAAGGAAACGTTGTATTTACATATCTGCCACTGTGCACGAGAATCCGTATGGGTGTTCGAGTGTTTGAACCGTAATGCGTGAGAAATGGTAAGGAAACGTTGTATTTACATATCTGCCACTGTGCAGGAGAATATGTATAGGTGTTTGAGTGTTCGAACCCAAATGTGTGAGAAATGGTAAGTAAATGCCGTATTTACATATCTGCCACTGTGCTAGAGAATCCGTATATGCGTTCGAGTGTTCGATCCCTAATGCGTCAGAAATAGTAAGGAAACGTTGTATTTACATATCTGCCACTGTGCAGGAGAATCCGTGTAGGTGTTCGAGTGTTCGAACCCTAATGCGTGAGAAATCGTAAGGAAACGTTGTATTTACATATCTGCCACTGTGCAGGAGAATCCGTATGGGTGTTCGAGTGTTCGAACCCTAATGCGTGAGAAATGGTAAGTAAATGCCTTATTTACATATTTGCCACTGTGCAGGAGAATCCGTATAGGTGTTCGAGTGTTCGAACCCTAATACGTGAGAAATGGTAAGGAAACGTTGTATTTACATATCTGCCACTGTGCCGGAGAATCCGTATAGGTGTTCGCGTGTTCGAACCCTAATGCGTGAGAAATGGTAAGGAAACGTTGTATTTACATATCGGCCACTATGTTGGAGAATCCGTATAGGTGTTCGAGTGTTCGAACCCTAATGCCTGAGAAATGGTAAGTAAATGCCGTATTTACATATCTGCCACTGTGCAGGAGAATCCGTATAGGTGTTCGAGTATTCGAATCCTAATGCGTCAGAAATGGTAAGGAAACGTTGTATATACATATCAGCCACCGTACAGGAGAATCCGCATAGGTGTTCGAGTGTTCCAACCCTAATGCGTGAGAAATGGTATGGAAACGTTGTATTTACATATCTGCCACTGTGCAAGAGAATCCGTATATGTGTTCGAGTGTTCGAACCTAATGTGTGATAAATGGTAAGGAAACGTTGTATTTACATATCTGCCACTGTGCAACAGAATCCGTCTAGGTGTTCGAGTGTTCGAACCCTAATGCGTGAGAAATGGTAAATAACTGCCGTATTTTCAGATCTGTCCCTGTGCAGGAGAATCCGTATAGGTGTTCGAGTGTTCGAACCCTTAATGCGTGAGAAATGGTAAGGAAACGTTGTATTTACATATCTGCCACTGTGCAGGAGAATCCGCATATGTGTTCGAGTGTTCGAACCCTAATTCGTGAGAAATGGTCAGGAAACGTTGTATTTACGTATCTGCCACTGTGCAGGAGCATCCGCAAATGTGTTCGAGTGGTCGAACCCTTATTCGTGAGAAATGGTAAGGAAACGTTGTATTTACACATCTGCCACTGTGCAGGAGAATCCGTACAGGTGTTCGAGTGTTCGAACCCTAGTGCGTGAGAAATGGTAAGGAAACGTTGTATTTACATATCTGCCACTGTGCACGAGAATCCGTATGGGTGTTCGAGTGTTTGAACCGTAATGCGTGAGAAATGGTAAGGAAACGTTGTATTTACATATCTGCCACTGTGCAGGAGAATATGTATAGGGTGTTTGAGTGTTCGAACCCAAATGTGTGTGAAATGGTAAGTAAATGCCGTATTTACATATCTGCCACTGTGCTAGAGAATCGTATACGTGTTCGATTGTTCGATCCCTAATGCATCAGAAATAGTAAGGAAACGTTGTATTTACATATCTGCCACTGTGCAGGAGAATCTGTATAGGTGTTCGAGTGTTCGAACCCCAATGCGTGAGAAATGGTAAGTAAAATGCCGTATTTACATATCTGCCACTGTGCTGGAGATTCCGTATAGGCGTTCGAGTGTCCGATCCCTAATGCGTCAGAAATAGTAAGGAAACGTTGTATTTACATATCTGCCACTGTGCAGGAGAATCCGTATAGGTGTTCGAGTGTTCGAACCCTAATGCGTGAGAAATCGTAAGGAAACGTTGTATTTACATATCTGCCACTGTGCAGGAGAATCCGTATGGGTGTTCGTGTGTTCGAACCCTAATGCGTGAGAAATGGTAAGTAAATGCCTTATTTACATATTTGCCCTTGTGCAGGAGAATCCGTATAGGTGTTCGAGTGTTCGAACCCTAATGCGTGAGAAATGGCAAGTAAATGCCGTATTTACATATCTGCCACTGTGCAGGAGAATCCGTATTGGTGTTCGAGTTTTCGAACCCTCATGTGTGAGAAATGGTAAGGAAACATTGTATTTATATATCTGCCACTGTGCAGGAGAATCCGTATAGGTGTTCGAGTTTTCGAACCCTAATGCGTGAGAAATGGTAAGGAAACATTGTATTTACATATCTACCACTGTGCAGGAGAATCCGTATAGGTGTTCGAGTGTTCAATCCCCAATGCGTGAGAAATGGTAAGTAAATGCCGTATTTACATATCTGCCACTGTGCTGGAGAATCCGTATAGGCGTTCGAGTGTTCGATCCCTAATGCGTCAGAAACAGTAAGGAAATGTTGTATTTACATATCTGCCACTCTGCAGGAGAATCCGTATAGATGTTCGAGTGTTCGAACCCTAATGCGTGAGAAATGGTAAGTAAATGCCGTAATTACATATCTGCCACTGTGCAGGAGAATCTGTATAGCTGTTCGAGTATTCTAATCCTAATGCGTCAGAAATGGTAAGGAAACGTTGTATTTACATATCTGCCACTGTGCAGGAGAATCCGTATAGGTGTTCGAGGGTTCGAACCCTAATGCGTGACAAACGGGAAGGAAACGTTGTATTTACATATATGCCACTCTACAGGAGAATCCGTATAGGTGTTCGAGTGTTCGAACCCTGATACGTGAGAAATGGTAAGGAAACGTTGTGTTTACATATCTACCACTGTGCAGGAGAATCCGTATAGGTGTTCGAGTGTTCGAACCTTAGTGCGTGAGAAATGTATAGGAGAATCCGTATCGGAGGGTTCGAACACTCATTAGGGTTTGAACACTCGAACACCTATACGGATTCTCCTGCACAGTGGCAGATATGTAAATACAACGCTTCCTTACCATTTGTCACGCTTTAGGGTTCGATCACTCGAACAACTATACGGATTCTCCTGCACATTGGCAGATATGTAAATACAACGTTTCCTTACCATTTCTCACGCTTGAGGGTTGAACACTAGAATACCTATAAGGATTCTCCTGCACAGCGACAAATTGTAAATACGGCGTTTACTTACCATTTCTCACACATTAGGGTTTGAACAGTAGAACACATATACGGATTCTCCTACACAGTGGCAGATATGTAAATACAACGTTTCTTTACAATTTCTCACGCATTACGGTTCGAACACTCGAACACCTATAAGGATTCTCCTGCACAGTGGCAGATATGTAAATACGGTGTTTACTTACGATGTCTCACGCTTTAGGGTTCGAACACTCGAACACCTATACGGATTCTCCTATATAGTGGCAGATATGTAAATACAACGTTTCCTTACCATTTCTTACGCTTGAGGATTCGAACACTAGAACACCTATAAGGATTATCCGGCACAGTGGCAGATTGTAAATACGGCGTTTACTTACCATTTCTCACGCATTAGGGTTTGAACACTAGAACACCTACACGGATTCTCCTACACAGTGGCAGATATGTAAATACAACGTTTCCTTACGATTTCTCACGCATTAGGGTTCGAACACTCGAACACCTATTAGGATTCTCCTGCACAGTGGCAGATATGTAAATACGGCGTTTACTTACGATTTCTCACGCTTTAGGGTTCGAACACTCGAACACCTATACGGATTCTCCTATACAGTGGCAGATATGTAAATACAACGTTTCCTTACCATTTCTTACGCTTGAGGGTTCGAACACTAGAACACCTATAACGATTCTCCTGCACAGTGGCAGATTGTAAATACGGCGTCTACTTACCATTTCTCACGCATTAGGGTTTAAACACTAGGACACCTGTACGGATTCTCCTACACAGTGGCAGATATGTAAATACAACGTTTCCTTACGATTTCTCACGCATTAGGGTTCGAACACTCGAACACCTATAAGGATTCTCCTGCACAGTGGCAGATATGTAAATACGGCGTTTACTTACGATTTCTCACGCTTTAGGGTTCGAACACTCGAACACCTATACGGATTCTCCTATACAGTGGCAGATATGTAAATACAACGTTCCTTACCATTTCTCACGCATTAGGGTTCGAACACTCGAACACCTATACAGATTCTCCCCGCACAGTGGCAGATACGTAAATACGGTGTTTACTTACCATTTCTAAACGCATTAGGGTTCGAACTCTCGAACACATATACGGATTCTCCTGCACAGTGGCAGATATCTAAATACAACGTTTCCTTACCATCTCTCACGCATTAGGGTTCGAACACTCGAACACCTATACAGATTCTCCTGCACAGTGGCAGATATGTAAGTACGGCGTTTGCTTACCATTTCTCACGCATTAGGGTTCGAACACTCAAACACCAGTACGGATTCTCTTGTACAGTGGCAGATATGTAAATACAACGTTTCCTTACCATTACTCACGTACTAGGGTTCGAACACTCGAACGCTTATACGGTTTCTCCAACACAGCAGCAGATATGTAAATACAACGTTTCCTTACCATTTCTCACGCATTAGGGTTCGAACACTCGAACACCTATACGGATTCTCCTGCACAGTGGCCGCTATGTAAATACGGCGTTCACTTACCATTTCTCACGCATTAGGGTCCGAACACTCGAACTCCTATCCGGATTCTCTTGCACGATGGCGGATATGTAAATACAGCGTTTACTTACCATTTCCCATGCATTAGGGTTCGAACACTCGAACACCTATACGGATTCTCCTGCACAGTGGCAGATATGTAAATACAACGTTTCCTTACGATTTCTCACGCTTGAGGGTTCGAACACTAGAACACCTATAAGGATTCTCCTGCGCAGTGGCAGAATGTAAATACGGCATTTACTTACCATTTCTCACGCATTAGGGTTTGAACACTAGAACACCTATACGGATTCTCCTACACAGTGGCAGATTATGTAAATACAACGTTTCCTTACGATTTCTCACGCATTAGGGTTCGAACACTCGAACACCTATAAGGATTCTCCTGCACAGTGGCAGATATGTAAATACGGCGTTTACTTACGATTTCTCGCGCTTTAGGGTTCGAACACTCGAACACCTATACGGATTATCCTATACAGTGGCAGATATGTAAATACAACGTTTCCTTACCATTTCTTACGCTTGAGGGTTCGAACACTCGAACACCTATAAGGATTCTCCTGCACAGTGGCAAATATGTAAATACGGCGTTTACTTACGATTTCTCACGCTTTAGGGTTCGAACACTCGAACACCTATACGGATTCTCCTATACAGTGGCAGATATGTAAATACAACGTTTCCTTACCATTTCTTACGCTTGAGGGTTCGAACACTAGAACACCTATAAGGATTCTCCTGCACAGTGGCAGATATGTAAATTCGGCGTTTCCTTGCCATTTCTCACACATTAGGGTTTGAACACTCGAACACCTATATGGATTCTCCTGCACAGTGGCAGATATGTAAATACGGCTTTTGCTTACCATTTCTCACGCTTTAGGGTTCGAACACTCAAACACATATACGGATTTACCTGCACAATGGCAGATATGTAAATACAACGATTCCTTACCATTTCTCACGCATTAGGGTTCGAGCACTCGAACACCTATACGGATTCTCCTGCACAGTAGCTGATATGTAAATACAACGATTCCTTACCATTTCTCACGCATTAGGGTTCGAGTACTCGAACACCTATACGGATTCTCCTGCACAGTAGCAGATATTTAAATACAACGTTTCCTTACCATTTCTCACGCATTAGGGTTCGAACACTTGAACACCCATACGGATTCTCCTGCACAGTGGCAGATATGTAAATACAACGCTTCCTTACCATTTCTCACGCTTTAGGGTTCGATCACTCGGACACCTATACGGATTCTCCTACACTGTGGCAGATATGTAAATACGGCGTTTCCTTCCCATTTCTCACGCCTTAGGCTTCGAGTACTCGAACACCTAGACGGATTCTCCTGCACAGTCGCAGATATGTAAATACAACGATTCCTTACCATTTCTCACGCTTGAGGGTTCGAACACTAGAACACCAATGCGGATTCTCCTACACAGTGGCAGATATGTAAATACAACGTTTCCTTACCATTTCTCGCGCACTGGGGTTCGAACACTCGAACACCTATACGGATTCTCCTGCATAGTTGCAGATATGTAAATGCAACGATTCCTTACCATTTCTCACGCGTTTGGGTTCGAACAGTCGAACACCTATACGGATTCTCTTGCACAGTGGCAGATATGTAAATACAATGTTTCCTTATGATTTCTCACGCTTTAGGGTTTGAACACTCGAACACATATACGGATTCACCTTCACAGTGGCAGATATGTAAATACAACGTTTCCTAATTCGTGAGAAATGGTAAGGAAACGTTGTATTTACATATCTGCCACTGTATGGGAGCATCCGTATAGGTGTTCGAGTGTTCGAACCCTAAAGCGTGAGAAATCGTAAGTAAACGCCGTATGTACATATCTGCCACTGTGCAGGAGAATCGTTATAGGCGTTCGAGTGTTCAAAACCTAATGCGTGAGAAATCGTAAGGAAACATTGTATTTACATATCTGCCACAGTGCAGGAGAATCCGTATAGGTGTTTGAGTGTTCGAACCCTAATGCGTGAGAAATGGTAAGGAAACGTTGTATTTACATATCTGCCACTGTGCATGAGAATCCGTATAGGTGTTCGAGTGTTCGAACCCAAACGCGTGAGAAATCGTAAGGAATCGTTGCATTTACATATCTGCAACTGTGCAGGAGAATCCGTATAGGTGTTCGAGTGTTCGAACCCCAATGCGCGAGAAATGGTAAGGAAACGTTGTATTTACATATCTGCCACTGTGTAGGAGAATCCGTATAGGTGTTCTAGTGTTCGAACCCTCAGGCGTGAGAAATAGTAAGGAAACGTTGTATTTACATATCTGCCACTGAGCAGGAGAATCCGTATAGGTGTTCGAGTGTTCAAACCATAATGCGTGAGAAATGGTAAGGAAACGTTGTATTTACATATCTGCCACTGTGCAGGAGAATCCGTATAGGAGTTCTAGTGTTCGGACCCTAACGCGCGAAAAATGGTAAGTGAACACCGTATTCACATATCTGCCACTTTGCAGGAGAATCCGTATTGGTGTTCGAGTGTTCGAACCCTAATGCGGGAGAAATGGAAGGAAATGTTGTATTTACATATCTGCCACTGTGTAGTAGAATCCTTATAGGTGTTCGAGTGTTCGAACACCCTAATGCGTGAGAAATGGTAAGGAATCGTTGTATTTACATATCTGCGACTGTGCAGGAGAATCCGTCTAGGTGTTCGAGTACTCGAAGCCTAAGGCGTGAGAAATGGTAAGGAAACGCCGTATTTACATATCTGCCACAGTGCAGGGGAATCCGTATAGGTGTCCGAGTGATCGAACCCTAAAGCATGAGAAATGGTATGGAAGCGTTGTATTTACATATCAGCCACTGTGCAGGAGAATCCGTATGGGTGTTCGAGTGTTCGAACGCTAATGCGTGAGAAATGGTAAGGAAACGTTGTATTTACATATCTGCTACTGTGCAGGAGAATCCGTATAGGCGTTCGAGTGCTCGAACCCTAATGCGTGAGAAATGGTAAGGAATCGTTGTATTTACATATCAGCTACTGTGCAGGAGAATCCGTATAGGTGTTCGAGTGCTCGAACCCTAATGCGTGAGAAATGGTAAGGAATCGTTGTGTTTACATATCTGCCATTGTGCAGGTAAATCCATATATGTGTTTGAGTGTTCGAACCCTAAAGCGTGAGAAATGGTAAGCAAAAGCCGTATTTACATATCTGCCACCGTGCAGGAGAATCCATATAGGTGTTCGAGTGTTTAAACCCTAATGTGTGAGAAATGGCAAGGAAACGCCGAATTTACATAGCTGCCACTGTGCAGGAGAATCCGTATAGGTGTTCGAGTGTTCGAACCCTAATGCGTGAGAGTTGGTAAGGAAACGTTGTATTTACATATCTGCCACTGTGCAGGAGAATCCGTATATTTGTTCAAGTGTTCGAACCCTAATGCGTTAGAAATGGTAAGTAAACACCGTATTTACTTATTTGCCACTGTGCGGGAGAATCCATATAGGTGTTCGAGTGTTCGGAGCCTAATGCGTGAGAAATGGTAAGGAAACGTTGTATTTACATATCTGCCACTGTATAGGAGAATCCGTATAGGTGTTCGAGTGTTCGAACCCAAAAGCGTGAGAAATCGTAAGTAAACGCCGTATTTACATATCTGCCACTGTGCAGGAGAATCCTTATAGGTGTTCGAGTGTTCGAACCCTAATGCGTGAGAAATAGTAAGGAAACGTTGTATTTACATATCTGCCACTGTGTAGGAGAATCCGTATAGGTGTTCTAGTGTTCAAACCATAATGCGTGAGAAATGGTAAGTAAACGCCGTATTTACAACCTGTCACTGTGCAGGAGAATCCTTATAGGTGTTCTAGTGTTCGAACCCTCAAGCGTAAGAAATGGTAAGGAAACGTTGTATTTACATATCTGCCACTCTATAGGAGAATCCGAATAGGTGTTCGAGTGTTCGAACCCTAAAGCGTGAGACATCGTAAGTAAACACTGTATTTACATATCTGCCACTATGCAGGACAATCCTTATAGGTGTTCGAGTGTTCGAACCCTAATGCGTGAGAAATTGTAAGGAAACGTTGTATTTACATATCTGCCACTGTGTAGGAGAATCCGTATAGGTGTTCTAGTGTTCAAACCCTAATGCGTGAGAAATGGTAAGTAAACGCCGTATTTACAATCTGCCACTGTGCAGGAGAATCCTTATAGGTATTCTAGTGTTCGAACCCTCAAGCGTGAGAAATGGTAAGGAAAGGTTGTATTTACGTATCTGCCACTGTGCAGGAGAATCCGTATAGGTGTTCGAGTGTTCGAACCCTAATGCGAGAGAGATGTTAAGTAAACGCTGTATTTACATATCCGCCACTGTGCAAGAGAATCCGGATAGGAGTTCGAGTTTTCGGACCCTAATGCATGAGAAATGGTAAGTGAATGCCGTATTTACATATCTGTCACTGTGCAAGAGAATCCGTATAGGTGTTCGACTGTTCGAACCCTAATGCGTGTGAAATGGTAAGGAAACGTTCTATTTACATATCTGCCACTGTGTTGGAGAATCCGTATAGGTGTTCGAGTGTTCGAACCCTAGTGCGTGAGTAATGGTAAGGAAACGTTGTATTTACACATCTGCCACTGTACAGGAGAATCCGTATAGGTGTTAGAGTGTTCGAACCCTAATGCGTGAGAAATGGTAAGGAAATGCCGTATTTACATATCTGCCACTGTGCAGCAGAATCCGT
>JAXFYN010000783.1:0-76018 GCA_036172215.1 Camellia granthamiana | reverse complement strand
CGTTCGAACCCTAATGCGTGAGAAATGGTAAGGAAACGTTGTATTTACATATCTGCCACTGTGCAGGTGAATCCGTATATGTGTTTGAGTGTTCGAACCGTAAAGCGTGAGAAATCGTAAGGAAACATTGTATTTATATATCTGCCTCTGTGCAGGAGAATCCGTATAGGTGTTCGAGTGTTCGAACCTTAATGCATGAGAAATAGTAAGGAAACGTCGTATTTACATATCTGCCACTGTGCAGGAGAATCCGTACAGGTGTTCCAGTGTTCGAACCCTAATGCATGAGAAATGGTAAGGAAACGTTGTATTTACATATCTGCCACTGTGAAGGTGAATCCGTATATGTGTTCGAGTGTTCAAACCCTAAAGCGTTAGAAATCGTAAGGAAACATTGTATTTACATATCTGCCACTGTGCACGAGAATCCGTATAGGTGTTCGAGTGTTCGAACCCCAATGCGCGAGAAATGGTAAGGAAACGTTGTATTTACATATCTGCCACTGTGTAGGAGAATCCGTATTGGTGTTCTAGTGTTCGAACCCTCAAGCGTGAGAAATGGTAAGGAAACGTTGTATTTACATATCTGCCACTGTGCCGGAGAATCCGTATAGGTGTTCGAGTGTTCAAACCATAATGCGTGAGAAATGGTAAGGAAACGTTGTATTTACATATCTGCCACTGTGGAGGAGAATCCGTATAGGAGTTCTACTGTTCGGACCCTAACGCGTGAAAAATGGTAAGTGAACACCGTATTTACATATCTGCCACTTTGCAGGAGAATCCGTATTGGTGTTCGAGTGTTCGAACCCTAATGCGAGAGAAATGGTCAGGAAATGTTGTACTTACATATCTGCCACTGTGCAGTAGAATCCGTATAGGTGTTCGAGTGTTCGAACCCTAATGCGTGAGAAATGGTGAGGAATCGTTGTATTTATATATATGCGACTGTGCAGGAGAATCCGTCTAGGTGTTCGAGTGCTCGAAGCCTAATGCGTGAGAAATGGTAAGGAAACGCCGTATTTACATATCTGCCATAGTGCAGGAGAATCCGTATAGGTGTCCGAGTGATCGAACCCTAAAGCGTGAGAAATGGTAAGGAAGAGTAGTATTTACATATCTGCCACTGCGCAGGAGAATCCGTATGGGTGTTCGAGTGTTCGAACCCTAATGCGTGAGAAATGGTAAGGAAACGTTGTATTTACATATCTGCTACTGTGCAGGAGAATCCATGTAGGTGTTCGACTGCTCGAACCCTAATGCGTGAGAAATGGTAAGGAATCGTTGTATTTACATATCAGCTACTGTGCAGGAGAATCCGTATAGGTGTTCGATTGCTCGAACCCTAATGCGTGAGAAATGGTAAGGAATCGTTGTATTTACATATCTGCCATTCTGCAGGTAAATCCGTATATGTGTTTGAGTGTTCGAACCCTAAAGCGTGAGAAATGGTAGGCAAAAGCCGTATTTACATATCTGCCACTATGCAGGAGAATCCATATAGGCGTTCGAGTGTTCAAACCCTAATGCGTGAGAAATGGCAAGGAAACGCCGTATTTACATATCTGCCACTGTGCAGGAGAATCCGTATAGGTGTTCGAGTGTTCGAACCCTAATACGTGAGAGATGGTAAGGAAACGTTGTATTTACATATCTGCCACTGTGCAGGTGAATCCGTATATGTGTTTGAGTGTTCGAACCGTAAAGCGTGAGAAATCGTAAGGAAACATTGTATTTATATATCTGCCTCTGTGCAGGAGAATCCGTATAGGTGTTCGAGTGTTCGACCCTTAATGCATGAGAAATAGTAAGGAAACGTCGTATTTACATATCTGCCACTGTGCAGGAGAATCCGTACAGGTGTTCCACTGTTCGAACCCTAATGCATGAGAAATGGTAAGGAAACGTTGTATTTACATATCTGCCACTGTGAAGGTGAATCCGTATATGTGTTCGAGTGTTCAAACCCTAAAGCGTTAGAACTCGTAAGGAAACATTGTATTTACATATCTGCCACTGTGCACGAGAAGCCGTACAGGTGTTCGAGTGTTCGAACCCAAACGCGTGAGAAATGGTAAGGAATCGTTGCATTTACATATCTGCAACTGTGCAGGAGAATCCGTGTAGGTGTTCGAGTGTTCGAACCCCAATGCGCGAGAAATGGTAAGGAAACGTTGTATTTACATATCTGCCACTGTGTAGGAGAATCCGTATAGGTGTTCTAGTGTTCGAACCCTCAAGCGTGAGAAATGGTAAGGAAACGTTGTATTTACATATCTGCCACTGTGCAGGAGAATCCGTATAGGTGTTCGAGTGTTCAAACCATAATGCGTGAGAAATGGTAAGGAAACGTTGTATTTACATATCTGCCACTGTGGAGGAGAATCCGTATAGGAGTTCTAGTGTTCGGACCCTAACGCGTGAAAAATGGTAAGTGAACACCGTATTTACATATCTGCCACTTTGCAGGAGAATCCGTATTGATGTTCGAGTGTTCGAACCCTAATGCGGGAGAAATGGTCAGGAAATGTTGTACTTACATATCTGCCACTGTGCAGTAGAATCCGTATAGGTGTTCGAGTGTTCGAACCCTAATGCGTGAGAAATGGTGAGGAATCGTTGTATTTACATATATGCGACTGTGCAGGAGAATCCGTCTAGGTGTTCGAGTGCTCGAAGCCTAATGCGTGAGAAATGGTAAGGAAACGCCGTATTTACATATCTGCCATAGTGCAGGAGAATCCGTATAGGTGTCCGAGTGATCGAACCCTAAAGCGTGAGAAATGGTAAGGAAGAGTTGTATTTACATATCTGCCACTGCGCAGGAGAATCCGTATGGGTGTTCGAGTGTTCCAACCCTAATGCGTGAGAAATGGTAAGGAAACGTTGTATTTACATATCTGCTACTGTGCAGGAGAATCCATATAGGTGTTCGAGTGCTCGAACCCTAATGCGTGAGAAATGGTAAGGAATCGTTGTATTTACATATCAGCTACTGTGCAGGAGAATCCGTATAGGTGTTCGAGTGCTCGAACCCTAATGCGTGAGAAATGGTAAGGAATCGTTGTATTTACATATCTGCCATTGTGCAGGTAAATCCGTATATGTGTTTGAGTGTTCGAACCCTAAAGCGTGAGAAATGGTAAGCAAAAGCCGTATTTACATATCTGCCATTATGCAGGAGAATCCATATAGGCGTTCGAGTGTTCAAACCCTAATGCGTGAGAAATGGCAAGGAAACGCCGTATTTACATATCTGCCACTGTGCAGGAGAATCCGTGTAGGTGTTCGAGTGTTCGAACCCTAATACGTGAGAGATGGTAAGGAAACGTTGTATTTACATATCTGCCTTTGTGCAGGAGAATCCGTATATTTGTTCGAGTGTTCGAACCGTAATGCGTCAGAAACGGTAAGTAAACACCGTATTTACTTATCTGCCACTGTGCGGGAGAATCCATATAGGTGTTCGAGTGTTCGGAGCCTAATGTGTGAGAAATGGTAAGGAAAAGTTGTATTTACATATCTGCCACTGTATAGGAGAATCCGTATAGGTGTTCGTGTGTTCGAACCCTAAAGCGTGAGAAATCGTAAGTAAACGCCGTATTTACATATCTGCCACTGTGCAGGAGAATCCTTATAGGTGTTCGAGTGTTCGAACCCTAATGCGTGAGAAATGGTAAGGAAACGTTGTATTTACATATCTGCCGCTGTGTAGGAGAATCCGTATAGGTGTTCTAGTGTTCAAACCCTAATGCGTGAGAAATGGTAAGTAAACGCCGTATTTACATTCTGCCACTGCGCAGGAGAATCCTTATAGGTGTTCTAGTGTTCAAACCCTAATGCGTGAGAAATGGTAAGTAAACGCTGTATTTACATATCCGCCACAGTGCAAGAGAATCCGGATTGGAGATCGAGTGTTCGGACCCTAATGCCTGAGAAATGGTAAGTGAACGCCGTATTTACATAGCGGCCACTGTGCAGGAGAATCCGTATAGGTGTTCGAGTGTTCGAACCCTAATGCGTGAGAAATGGTAAGGAAACGTTGTATTTACATATCTGCCGCTGTGTTGGAGAATCCGTAGAGGTGTTCGAGTGTTCGAACCCCAGTACGTGAGTAATGGTAAGGAAACGTTGTATTTACATATCCGCCACTGTACAAGAGAATCCGTATTGGTGTTTGATTGTTCGAACCCTAATGCGTGAGAAATGGTAAGGGAACGCCGTACATACATATCTGCCACTGTGCAGGAGAATCCGTATAGGTGTTCGAGTGTTCGAACCCTAATGCGTGAGAGATGGTAAGGAAACGTTGTATTTAGATATCTGCCACTGTGCAGGAGAATCCGTATATGTGTTCGAGTGTTCGAACCCTAATGCGTTAGAAATGGTAAGTAAACACCGTATTTACGTATTTGCCACTGTACGGGAGAATCCGTATAGGTGTTCGAGTGTTCGAACCCTAGTGCGTGAGAAATGGTAAGGAAACGTTGTAATTACATATCTGCCACTGTATAGGAGAATCCGTATAGGTGTTCGAGTGTTCGAACCCTAAAGCGTGGGAAATCGTAAGTAAACGCCGTATTTACATATCTGCCACTGTGCAGGAGAATCCTTATAGGTGTTCGTGTGTTCGAACCCTAATGCGTGAGAAATCGTAAGGAAACGTTGTATTTACATATCTGCCACTGTGTAGGAGAATCCGTATAGGTGTTCTAGTGTTCAAACCCTAATGCGTGAGAAATGGTAAGTAAACGCCGTATTTACAATCTGCCACTGTGCAGGAGAATCCTTATAGGTGTTCTAGTGTTCGAACCCTCAAGCGTAAGAAATGGTAAGGAAACGTTGTATTTACATATCTGCCACTGTAGAGGAGAATCCGTATAGGTGTTCGAGTGTTCGAGTGTTCGAACCCTAAACCGTGAGAAATCGTAAGTAAACACCGTATTTACATATCTGCCACTGTGCAGGAGAATCCTTATAGGTGTTCGAGTGTTCGAACCCTAATGCGTTAGAAATTGTAAGGAAACGTTGTATTTACATATCTGCCACTGTGTAGGAGAATCCCTATTGGTGTTCTAGTGTTCAAACCCTAATGCATGAGAAATGGTAAGTAAACGCCGTATTTACCATCTGCCACTGTGCAGGAGAATCCTTATAGGTGTTCTAGTGTTCGAACCCTCAAGCGTGAGAAATGGTAAGGAAACGTTGTATTTACATATCTGCCACTGTGCAGGAGAATCCGTATAGGTGTTCGAGTGTTCGAACCCTAATGCGTGAGAAATGTTAAGTAAACGCTGTATTTACATATCCGCCACTGTGCAAGAGAATCCGGATAGGAGTTCGAGTTTTCGGACCCTAATGCGTGAGAAATGGTAAGTGAATGCCGTATTTACATATCTGTCACTGTGCAGGAGAATCCGTATAGGTGTTCGAGTGTTCGAACCCTAATGCGTGTGAAATGGTAATGAAACGTTGTATTTACATATCTGCCACTGTGTTGGAGAATCCGTATAGGTGTTCGAGTGTTCGAACCCTAGTGTGTGAGTAATGGTAAGCAAACGTTGTATTAACATATCTGCCACTGTACAGGAGAATCTGTATAGGTGTTCGAGTGTTCGAACCCTAATGCGTGAGAAATGGTGAGGAAACGCCGTATTTACATATCTGCCACTGTGCAGGAGAATCCGTATAGGTGTTCGAGTGATCGAACCCTAAAGCGTGACAAATGGTAAGGAAGCGTTGTATTTACATATCTGCCACTGTGTAGGAGAATCCGTATAGGTGTTCGAGTGTTCGAACCCTAATGCGTGAGAAATGGTAAGTAAACGGCGTATTTACGTATCTGCCACTGTGCGGGAGAATCCGTATAGGTGTTCGAGTGTTCGAACCCTAATGCGTGAGGAATGGTAAGGAAACGTTGTATTTACATATCTGCTACTGTATGGGAGAATCCGTATAGGTGTTCGAGTGTTCGAACCCAAAAGCGTGAGAAATCGTAAGTAAACGCCGTATTTACATATCTGCCACTGTGCAGGAGAATCCTTATAGGCGTTCGAGTGTTCGAACCCTAATGCGTGAGAAATCGTAAGGAAACATTGTATTTACATATCTGCCACTGTGCAGGAGAATCCGTACAGGTGTTCGAGTGTTCGCACCCTAATGCGTGAGAAATGGTAAGTAAACGCCGTACTTACAATCTGCCACTGTGCAGGAGAATCCGTATAGGTGTTCTAGTGTTCGAACCCTCAAGCGTGAAAAATGGTAAGGAAACGTTGTATTTACATATCTGCCACTGTGCAAGAGAATCCGTATAGGAGTTCGAGTGTTCGGACCCTAATGCGTGAGAAATGGTAAGTGAACGCCGTATTTACATATCTGCCACTGTGCAGGAGAATCCTTATAGGTGGTCGAGTGTTCGAACCCTAATGCGTGAGAAATGGTAAGGAAACGTTGTATTTACATATCTGCCACTGTGCAGGTGAATCCGTATACGTGTTTGAGTGTTCGAACCGTAAAGCATGAGAAATCGTAAGGAAACATTGTATTTATATATCTGCCACTGTGCAGGAGAATCCGTATAGGTGTTCGAGTGTTCGAACCCTAATGCATGAGAAACGGTAAGGAAACGTCGTATTTACATATCTGCCACTGTGCAGGAGAATCCGTACAGGTGTTCCAGTGTTCGAACCCTAATGCGTGAGAAATGGTAAGGAAACGTTGTATTTACATATCTGCCACTGTGAAGGTGAATCCGTATATGTGTTCGAGTGTTCAAACCCTAAAGCGTTAGAAATCGTAAGGAAACATTGTATTTACATATCTGCCACTGTGCAAGAGAATCCGTATAGGTGTTCGAGTGTTCGAACCCAAACGCGTGAGAAATGGTAAGGAATCGTTGCATTTACATATCTGCAACTGTGCTGGAGAATCCGTATAGGTGTTCGAGTGTTCGAACCCCAATGCGTGAGAAATGGTAAGGAAACGTGGTATTTACATATCTGCCACTGTGTAGGAGAATCCGTATAGGTGTTCTAGTGTTCGAAACCTCAAGTGTGAGAAATGGTAAGGAAACGTTGTAGTTACATATCTGCCACTGTGCAGGAGAATCCGTATAGGTGTTCGAGTGTTCAAACCATAATGCGTGAGAAATGGTAAGGAAACGTTGTATTTACATATCTGCCACTGTGCAGGAGAATCCGTATAGGAGTTCTAGTGTTCGGACCCTAACGCGTGAAAAATGGTAAGTGAACACCGTATTTACATATCTGCCACTTTGCAGGAGAATCCGTATTGGTGTTCGAGTGTTCGAACCCTAATGCGGGAGAAATGGTAAGGAAATGTTGTATTTACATATCTGCCACTGTGCAGTAGAATCCGTATAGGTGTTCGAGTGTTCGAACGCTAATGCGTGAGAAATGGTAAGGAATCGTTGTATTTACATATCTGCGACTGTGCAGTAGAATCCATCTAGGTGTTCGAGTGCTCGAAGCCTAATGCGTGAGAAATGGTAAGGAAACGCCGTATTTACATATCTGCCACAGTGCAGGAGAATCCGTATAGGTGTTCGAGTGATCAAACCCTAAAGCGCGAGAAATGGTAAGGAATCATTGTATTTACATATCTGCCACTGTGCAGGAGAATCCGTACGGGTGTTCGAGTGTTCGAACCCTAATGCGTGAGAAATGGTAAGAAAACGTTGTATTTACATATCTGCTACTGTGCAGGAGAATCCGTATAGGTGTTCGAGTGCTCGAAGCCTAATGCGTGAGAAATGGTAAGGAGTCGTTGTATTTACATATCAGCTACTGTGCAGGAGAATCCGTATATGAGTTCGAGTGCTCGACCCCAAATGCGTGAGAAATGGTAAGGAATCGTTGTATTTACATATCTGCTACTGTGCAGGAGAATCCGTATAGGTGTTCGAGTGCTCGAACCCTAATGCGCGAGAAATGGTAAGGAATCGTTGTATTTACATATCTGCCATTGTGCAGGTGAATCCGTATATGTGTTTGAGTGTTCGAACCCTAAAGCTTGAGAAATCGTAAGTAAACGCCGTATTTACATATCTGCCACTTTGCAGGAGAATGCTTATAGGTGTTCGAGTGTTCGAACCCTAATGCGTGAGAAATGGTAAGGAATCGTTGTATTTACATATCTGGCACAGTGCAGGAGAATCCGTCTAGGTGTTCCAGTGCTCGAACCCTAATGCCTGAGAAATGGTAAGGAAACGCCGTATTTACATATCTGCCACAGTGCAGGAGAATCCGTATAGGTGTTCGAGTGATCGAACCCTAAAGCGTGAGAAATGGTAAGGAAGCGTTGTATTTACATATCTGCCACTGTGCTGGAGAATCCGTATAGGTGTTCGAGTGTTCGAACCCTAATGCGTGAGAAATGGTAAGGAAACGTTGTATTTACATATCTGCTACTGTGCAGGAGAATCCGTATAGGCGTTCGAGTGCTCGAACCCTAATGCGTGAGAAATGGTAAGGAATCGTTGTATTTACATATCAGCTACTGTGCAGGAGAATCCGTATAGGTGTTCGAGTGCTCGAACCCTAATGCGTGAGAAATGGTATGGAATCGTCGTATTTACATATCTGCCATTGTGCAGGTGAATCTGTATATGTGTTTGAGTGTTCGAACCCTAAAGCGTGTGAAATGGTAAGCAAAAGCCGTATTTACATATCTGCCACTGTGCAGGAGAATCCGTATAGGTGTTCGATTGTTCAAACCCTAATGCATGAGAAATGCCAAGGAAACGTTGTATTTACATATCTACCACTGTGCAGGAGAATCCGTATAGGTGTTCGAGTGTTCGAACCCAAACGCGTGAGAAATGGTAAGTAAACGCCGTATTTACATATTTGCCACTGTGCAGGAGAATCCTTATAGGCGTTCGAGTGGTTGAACCCTAATGCGTGAGAAATCGTAAGGAAACATTGTATTTACATATCTGCCACTGTGCAGGAGAATCCGTACAGGTGTTCGAGTGTTCGAAGCCTAATGCGTGAGAAAAATGGTATGTAAACGCCGTACTTACAATCTGCCACTGTGCAGGAGAATCCGTATAGGTGTTCTAGTGTTCGAACCCTCAAGCGTGAGAAATGGTAAGGAAATGTTGTATTTACATATCTGCCACTGTGCAAGAGAATCCGTATAGGAGTTCGAGTGTTCGGACCCTAATGCGTGAGAAATGGTAAGTGAACGCCGTATTTACATATCTGCCACTGTGCAGGAGAATCCTTATAGGTGGTCGAGTGTTTGAACCCTAATGCGTGAGAAATGGTAAGGAAACGTTGTATTTTCATATCTGCCACTGTGCAGGTGAATCCGTATATGTGTTTGAGTGTTCGAACCGTAAAGCATGAGAAATCGTAAGGAAACATTGTATTTATATATCTGCCACTGTGCAGGAGAATCCGTATAGGTGTTCGAGTGTTCGAACCCTAATGCATGAGAAATGGTAAGGAAACGTCGTATTTACATATCTGCCACTGTGCAGGAGAATCCGAACAGGTGTTCCAGTGTTCGAACCCTAATGCCTGAGAAATGGTAAGGAGACGTTGTATTTACATATCTGCCACTGTGAAGGTGAATCCGTATATGTGTTCGAGTGTTCAAACCCTAAAGCGTGAGAAATCGTAAGGAAACATTGTATTTACATATCTGCCACTGTGCAAGAGAATCCGTATAGGTGTTCGAGTGTTCGAACCCAAACGCGTGAGAAATGGTAAGGAATCGTTGCATTTACATATCTGCGACTGTACAGGAGAATCCGTATAGGTGTTCGAGTGTTCGAACCCCAATGCGCGAGAAATGGTAAGGAAACGTTGTATTTACATATCTACCACTGTGTAGGAGAATCCGTATAGGTGTTCTAGTGTTCGAACCCTCAAGCGTGAGAAATGGTAAGGAAACGTTGTATTTACATATCTGCCACTGTGCAGGAGAATCCGTATAGGTGTTCGAGTGCTCGAACCCTAATGCGTGAGAAATGGTAAGGAATCGTTGTATTTACATATCAGCTACTGTGCAGGAGAATCCGTATAGGTGTTTGATTGCTCGAACCCTAATGCGTGAGAAATGGTATGGAATCGTTGTATTTACATATCTGCCATTGTGCAGGTGAATCCGTATATGTGTTTGAGTGTTCGAACCCAAAAGCGTGTGAAATGGTAAGCAAAAGCCGTATTTACATATCTGCCACTGTGCAGGAGAATCCATACAGGTGTTCGACTGTTCAAACCCTAATGCATGAGAAATGGTAAGGAAACGTTGCATTTACATATCTGCCACTGTGTTGGAGAATCCGTATAGGTGTTCGAGTGTTCGAACCCTTGCGCGTGAGTAATGGTAAGGAAACGTTGTATTTACATATCTGCCACTGTACAGGAGAATCAGTATAGGTGTTCGAGTGTTCGAACCCTCATGCGTGAGAAATGGTAAGGAAACGCCATATTTACATATCTGCCACTGTGCAGGAGAATACGTATAGGTGTTCGAGTGATCGAACCCTAAAGCATGACAAATGGTAAGGAAGCGTTGTATTTACATATCTGCCACTGTGCAGGAGAATCCGTATAGGTGTTCGAGGGTTCGAACCCTAATGCGTGAGAAATGGTAAGGAAACGTTGTATTTACATATCTGCCACTGTATAGGAGAATCCGTATAGGTGTTCGAGTGTTCGAACCCTGAAGCGTGAGAAATCGTAAGTAAACGTTGTATTTACATATCTGCCACTGTATAGGAGAATCCGTATAGGTGTTTGAGTGTTCGAACCCTCAAGCGTGAGAAATCGTAAGTAAACGCCGTATTTACATATCTGCCACTGTGCAGGAGAATCCTTATAGGCGTTCGAGTGTCCGAACCCTAATGCGTGAGAAATCGTAAGGAAACATTGTATTTACATATCTGCCACTGTGCAGCAGAATCCGTACAGGTGTTCGAGTGTTCGAACCCCAATGCGTCAGAAATGGTAATCAAATGTCCTACTTACAATCTGCCACTGTGTAGGAGAATCTGTATAGGTGTTCTAGTTTTCGAACCCTCAAGCGTGAGAAATGGTAAGGAAACGTTGTATTTACATATCTGCCACTGTGCAAGAGAATCCGTATTGGAGTTCGAGTGTTCGGACCCTAATGCGTGGGAAATGGTAAGTGAATGCCGTATTTACATATCTGCCACTGTGCAGGAGAATTCGTATAGGTGTTCAAGTGTTCGAACCCTAATGCGTGAGAAATGGTAAGGAAACGTTGTATTTACATATCTGCCTTTGTGCAGGAGAATCCGTATAGGTGTTCGAGTGTTCGAACCCTAGCGCGTGAGTAATGGTAAGGAAACGTTGTATTTACATATCTGCCACTGTACAGGAGAATCCGTATAGGTGTTCGAGTGTTCGAACCCTCATGCGTGAGAAATGGTAAGGAAACGCCGTATTTACAAATCTACCACTGTGCAGGAGAATCCGTATAGGTGTTCGAGTGATCGAACCCTAAAACATGACAAATGGTAAGGAAGCGTTGTATTTACATATCTGCCACTGTGCAGGAGAATCCGTATAGGTGTTCGAGTGTTCGAACCCTAATGCGTGAGAAATGGTAAGGAAACGTTGTATTTACATATCTGCCACTGTATAGGAGAATCCGTATAGGTGTTCGTGTGTTCGAACCCTGAAGCGTGAGAAATCGTAAGTAAACGTTGTATTTACATATCTGCCACTGTATAGGAGAATCCGTATAGGTGTTCGAGTGTTCGAACCCTAAAGCGTGAGAAATCGTAAGTAAACGCCGTATTTACATATCTGCCACTGTGCAGGAGAATCCTTATAGGCGTTCGAGTGTCCGAACCCTAATGCGTGAGAAATCGTAAGGAAACATTATATTTACATATCTGACACTGTGTAGGAGAATCCGTACAGGTGTTCGAGTGTTCGAACCGCAATGCGTGAGAAATGGTAAGCAAACGTCGTACTTAGAATCTGCCACTGTGCAGGAGAATCTGTATAGGTGTTCTAGTTTTCGAACCCTCAAGCGTGAGAAATGGTAAGGAAACGTTGTATTTACATATCTGCCACTGTGCAAGAGAATCCGTATAGGAGTTCGAGTGTTCGGACCCTAATGCGTGGGAAATGGTAAGTGAACGCCGTATTTACATATCTGCCACTGTGCAGGAGAATCCGTATAGGTGTTCAAGTGTTCGAACCCTAATGCGTGAGAAATGGTAAGGAAACGTTGTATTTACATATCTGCCACAGTGTTGGAGAATCCGTACAGGTTTTCGACTGTTCGAACCCTAATGCGTCAGAAATGGTAAGGAAACGTTGTATTTACATATCTGCCACTCTGCAGGAGAATCCGTATAGGTTTTCGAGTGTTCGAACCCTAATGCGCGAGAAATGGTTAGTAAACGCCGTATTTACACATCTGCCTCTGTGCAAGAGAATCCGTATAGGTGTTTGAGTGTTCGAACCCTAATGCGTGAGAAATGGTATGTAAGCGCTGTATTTACATATCTGCCACTATGCAGGGGAATCCGAATAGTTGTTCGAGTGTTTGAACCCTAATGCGTGAGAAATGGTAAGTAAACGCCGTATTTACAAATCTGCCACTGTGCAGGAGAATCTGTATAGGTATTCGAGTGTTCGAACCCTAATGCGTGAGAAATGGTAAGGAAACGTTGTATTTACATATCAGCTACTGTGCAGGAGAATCCGTATAGGTGTTCGAGTGCTCGAACCCTAATGCGTGAGAAATGGTATGGAATCGTTGTATTTACATATCTGGTACTGTGCAGGAGAATCCGTATAGGTGTTCGAGTGCTCGAACCCTAATGCGTGAGAAATGGTAAGGAATCGTTGTATTTACATATCTGCCATTGTGCACGTGAATGCGTATATGTGTTTGAGTGTTCGAACCCTAATGCGTGAGAGATGGTAACGAAACGTTGTATTTACATATCTGCCACTGTGCAGGAGAATCCGTATAGGTGTTCGAGTGTTCGAACCCTAATGCGTGAGAAATGGTAAGGAAACGTTGTATTTACATATCTGCCACTGTGTTGGAGAATCCGTACAGGTGTTCGAGTGTTCGAACCCTACCGCGTGAGTAATGGTAAGGAAACGTTGTATTTACATATCTGCCACTGTACAGGAGAATCCGCATAGGTGGTCGAGTGTTCGAACCCTCATGCGTGAGAAATGGTAAGGAAACGCCGTATTTACATATCTGCCACTGTGCAGGAAAATCCGTATAGGTGTTCGAGTGATCGAACCCTAAAGCATGACAAATGGTAAGGAAGCGTTGTATTTACATATCTGCCACTGTGCAGGAGAATCCATATAGGTGTTCGAGTGTTCGAACCCTAATGCGTGAGAAATGGTAAGGAAACGTTGTATTTACATATCTGCCACTGTATAGGAGAATCCGTATAGGTGTTCGAGTGTTCGAACCCTGAAGCGTGAGAAATCGTAATTAAACGTTGTATTTACATATCTGCCACTGTATAGGAGAATCCGTATAGGTGTTCGAGTGTTCGAACCCTCAAGCGTGAGAAATCGTAAGTAAACGCCGTATTTACATATCTGCCACTGTGCAGGAGAATCCTTATAGGCGTTCGAGTGTCCGAACCCTAATGCGTGAGAAATCGTAAGGAAACATTGTATTTACATATCTGCCACTGTGCAGGAGAATCCGTACAGGTGTTCGAGTGTTCGAACTCCAATGCGTGAGAAATGGTAAGCAAACGTCGGACTTACAATCTGCCACTGTGCAGGAGAATCTGTATAGGTGTTCTAGTTTTCGAACCCTCAAGCGTGAGAAATGGTAAGGAAACGTTGTATTTACATATCTGCCACTGTGCAAGAGAATCCGTATAGGAGTTCGAGTGTTCGGACCCTAATGCGTGGGAAATGGTAAGTGAACGCCGTATTTGCATATCTGCCACTGTGCAGGAGAATCCGTATAGGTGTTCAAGTGTTCGAACCCTAATGCGTGAGAAATGGTAAGCAAACGTTGTATTTACATATCTGCCACTGTGTTGGAGAATCCGTATAGGTTTTCGACTGTTCGAACCCTAATGCGTCAGAAACGGTAAGGAAACGTTGTATTTACATATCTGCCACTGTGCAGGAGAATCCGTATAGGTTTTCGAGTGTTCGAACCCTAATGCGCGAGAAATGGTTAGTAAACGCCGTATTTACACATCTGCCACTGTGCAAGAGAATCCGTATAGGTGTTTGAGTGTTCGAACCCTAATGCGTGAGAAATGGTATGTAAGCGCTGTATTTACATATCTGCCACTGTGCAGGGGAATCCGTAAAATTGTTCGAGTGTTTGAACCCTAATGCGTGAGAAATGGTAAGTAAACGCCGTATTTACAAATCTGCCACTGTGCAGGAGAATCTGTATAGGTGTTCGAGTGTTCGAACCCTAATGCGTGAGAAATGGTAAGGAAACGTTGTATTTACAAATTTGCCACTGTGCAGGAGAATCCGTATATGTGTTCGAGTGTTCGAACCCTAATGCGTGAGAAATCGTAAGGAAACATTGTATTTGCATATCTGCCACTGTGCAGGAGAATCTGTATAGGTGTTCGAGTGTTCGAACCCTAATGCGTGAGAAATGGTAAGGAAACGTTGTATTTACAGAACTGCCACTGTGCAGGAGAATATGTATAAGTGTTCGAGTGTTCGAACCCTAATACGTGAGAAATGGTGAGCAAAAGCCGTGTTTACTTATCTGCTACTGTGTAGGAGAATCCGTATAGGTGTTCGAGTGTTCAAACCCTAATGCGTGAGAAATGGCAAGGAAACATTGTATTTACATATCTGCCACTGTGCAGGAGAATACGTATAGGTGTTCGAGTGTTCGAACCCTAATGCGTGAGAAATGGTAAGGAAACGTTGTATTTGCATATCTGCCACTGTGCAGGAGAATACGTATAGGTGTTCGAGTGTTCGAACCCTAATGCGTGAGAAATGGTAAGTAAACGCCGTATTTACATATCTGCCACTGTGTAGGAGAATCCGTATAGGTGTTCGAGTGTTCGAACCCTAATGCGTGAGAAATGGTAAGGAATCGTTGTATTTACATATCAGCTACTGTGCAGGAGAATCCGTATAGGTGTTCGAGTGCTCGAACCCTAATGCGTGAGAAATGGTATGGAATCGTTGTATTTACATATCTGCTACTGTGCAGGAGAATCCGTATAGGTGTTCGAGTGCTCGAACCCTAGCGCGTCAGTAATGGTAAGGAAACGTTGTATTTACATATCTGCCACTGTACAGGAGAATCCGTATAGCTGTTCGAGTGTTCGAACCCTCATGCGTGAGAAATGGTAAGGAAACGCCGTTTTACATATCTGCCACTGTGCAGGAGAATCCGTATAGGTGTTCGAGTGATCGAACACTAAAGCATGACAAATGGTAAGGAACCGTTGTATTTACATATCTGCCTCTGTGCAGGAGAATCCGTATAGGTGTTCGAGTGTTCGAACCCTAATGCGTGAGAAATGGTAAGGAAACGTTGTATTTACATATCTGCCACTGTATAGGAGAATCCGTATAGGTGTTCGAGTGTTCGAACCCTGAAGCGTGAGAAATCGTAAATAAACGTTATATTTACATATCTGCCACTGTATAGGAGAATCCGTATAGGCGCTCGAGTGTTCGAACCCTAAAGCGTGAGAAATCGTAAGTAAACGCCGTATTTACATATCTGCCACTGTGCAGGAGAATCCTTATAGGCGTTCGAGTGTTCGAACCCTAATGCGTGAGAAATCGTAAGGAAACATTGTATTTACATATCTGCCACTATGCAGGAGAATCCGTACAGGTGTTCGAGTGTTCGAACCCCAATGCGTGAGAAATGGTAAGCAAACGTCGTACTTACAATCTGCCACTGTGCAGGAGAATCTGTATAGGTGTTCTAGTTTTCGAACCCTCAATCGTGAGAAATGGTAAGGAAACGTTGTATTTACATATCTGCCACTGTGCAAGAGAATCCGTATAGGAGTTCGAGTGTTCGGACCCTAATGCGTGGGAAATGGTAAGTGAACGCCGTATTTACATATCTGCCACTGTGCAGGAGAATCCGTATAGGTGTTCAAGTGTTCGAACCCTAATGCGTGAGAAATGGTAAGGAAACGTTGTATTTACATATCTGCCACTGTGTTGGAGAATCCGTACAGGTTTTCGACTGTTCGATCCCTACTGCGTCAGAAATGGTAAGGAAACGTTGTATTTACATATCTAGCACTGTGCAGGAGAATCCGTATAGGTTTACGAGTGTTCGAACCCTAATGCGCGAGAAATGGTTAGTAAACGCCGTATTTACACATCTGCCACTGTGCAAGAGAATCCGTATAGGTGTTTGAGTGTTCGAACCCTAATGCGTGAGAAATGGTATGTAAGCGCTGTATTTACATATCTGCCACTGTGCAGGGGAATCCGTATAGTTGTTCGAGTGTTTGAACCCTAATGCGTGAGAAATGGTAAGTAAACGCCGTATTTACAAATCTGCCACTATGCCGGAGAATCTGTATAGGTGTTCGAGTGTTCGAACCCTAATGCGTGATAAATGGTAAGGAAACGTTGTATTTACAAATTTGCCACTGTGCAGGAGAATCCGTATAGGTGTTCGAGTGTTCGAACCCTAATGCGTGAGAAATGGTAAGGAAACATTGTATTTGCCTATCTGCCACTGTGCAGGAGAATCTGTATAGGTGTTCGAGTGTTCGAACCCTAATGCGTGAGAAATGGTAAGGAAACGTTGTATTTACAGAACTGCCACTGTGCTGGAGAATACGTATAAGTGTTCGAATGTTCGAACCCTAATGCGTGAGAAATGGTAAGCAAAAGCCGTGTTTACATATCTGCCACTGTGTAGGAGAATCCGTATAGGTGTTCGAGTGTTCAAACCCTAATGCGTGAGAAATGGCAAGGAAACATTGTATTTACATATCTGCCACTGTGCAGGAGAATACGTATAGGTGTTAGAGTGTTCGAACCCTAATGCGTGAGAAATGGTAAGGAAACGTTGTATTTGCATATCTGCCACTGTGCAGGAGAATCCGTATAGGTGTTCGAGTGTTCGAACCCTAATGCGTGAGAAATGGTAAGTAAACGCCGTATTTACATATCTGCCACTGTGCAGGAGAATCCGTATAGGTGTTCGAGTGTTCGAACCCTAATGTGTGAGAAATGGTAAGGAAACGTTGTATTTACATATCTGCCACTGTGTAGGAGAATCCGTATAGGTGTTCGAGTGTTCGAACCCTAATGCGTGAGAAATGGTATGTAAACACCGTATTTACATATTTTGCCACTGTGCAGGAGAATCCTTATAGGTGTTCGAGTGTTCGAACCCTAATGCGTGAGAAATTGTAAGGAAACGTTGTATTTACATATCTGCCACTGTGTAGGAGAATACGTATAGGTGTTCGAGTGTTCAAACCCTAATGCGTGAGAAATGGCAAGTAAACGCCGTATTTACATATTTGCCACTGTGCAGGAGAATCCGTATATGTGTTCGAGTCTTCGAACCCTAATGCGTGAGAAATGGTAAGGAAACGTTGTATTTACATATCTGCCACTATGTCGGAGAATCCGTATAGGTGTTCGAGTGTTCGAACCCTAATGCGTGAGAAATGGTAAGTAAACGCTGTATTTTCATATCCGCCACTGTGCAAGAGAATCCGTGTTGGAGTTCGAGTATTCGGACCCTAATGCGTGAGAAATGGTAAGTGAACGCCGTATTTACATATCTGCCTCTGTGCAGGAGAATCCGTATAGGTGTTCGAGTGTTCGAACCCTAATGCGTGAGAAATGGTATGGAAACGTTGTATTTACATATCTGCCACTGTGTTGGAGAATCCGTATAGGTGTTCGAGTGTTCGAACCCTTACGCGTGAGAAATGGTAAGTAAATGCCGTATATACATATCTGCCACTGTGCAGGGGAATCCGTATAGGTGTTCGAGTGTTCGAACCCTAATGCGTGAGAAATGCTTAGTAAACGCCGTATTTACATATCTGCCACAGTAAAGGAGAATCCGTATAGGTGTTCGAGAGTTCGAACCCTAATGCGTGAGAAATGGCATATAAGCGCCGTATTTACATATCTGCCACTGTGCAGGAGAATCCGTATAGTTGTTCGAGTGTTCGAATCCTAATGCGTGAGAAATGGTAAGGAAACGTTGTATTTACAAATCTGCCACTATGCAGGAGAATCCGTATAGGTATTCGACTGTTCGAACCCTAATGCACGAGAAATGGTTAGTAAACGCTGTATTTACATATCTGCCACTGTGCAGGAGAATCCGTATTGGTGTTCGAGTGTTCGAACCCTAATGCGTGAGAAATGGTAAGGAAACGTTGTATTTACATATCTGCCACGGTGCAGGAGAATCCGTATAGGCGTTCGAGTGTTCGAACGCTAATGCGTGAGAAATGGTAAGGAAACGTTGTATTTACATATCTGCCACTGTGCAGGAGAATCCGTATAGGTGTTTGACTGTTCAAACCCTAATGCGTGAGAAATGGTAAGTAAACGCTGTATTTACATATCTGCCACTGTGCAAGAGAATCCGTGTAGGAGTTCGAGTGTTCGGACCCTAATGCGTGAGAAATGGTAAGTGAACGACGTATTTACATATCTGCCACTGTGCAGGAGAATCCGTATAGGTGTTCGAGTGTTCGAACCCTAATGCGTGAGAAATGGTATGGAAACGTTGTATTTACATATCTGCCACTGTGTAGGAGAATCCGTATAGGTATTCGAGTGTTCGACCCCTAATGCGCGAGAAATGGTTAGTAAACGCCGTATTTACATATCTGCCACTGCGCAAGAGAATTCGTATAGGTGTTCTAGTGTTCGAACCCTAATGCGTGAGAAATGGTAAGGAAACGTTGTATTTACATAACTGCCACTGTGCTGGAGAATCCGTATAAGTGTTCGAGTGATCGAACCCTAATGCGTGAGAAATGGTAAGCAAAAGCCGTATTTACATATCTGCCACTGTGCTGGAGAATCCGTATAGGTATTCGATTGTTCGAACCCTAATGCGCGAGAAATGGTTAGTAAACGCTGTATTTACATATCTGCCACCGTGCAGGAGAATCCGTATAGGTGTTCGAGTGTTCGAACCCTAATGCGTGAGAAATGGTAAGGAAACGTTGTATTTACATAACTGCCACTGTGTTGGAGAATCCGTATAGGTGTTCGAGTGTTCGAACCCTTACGCGTGAGAAATGGTAAGTAAATGCCGTATATACATATCTGCCACTGTGCAGGGGAATCCGTATAGGTGTTCGAGTGTTCGAACCCTAATTCGTGAGAAATGGTTAGTAAACGCCGTATTTACATATCTGCCACAGTGCAGGAGAATCCGTATTGGTGTTCGAGTGTTCGAACCCTAATGCGTGAGAAATGGCATATAAGCGCCGTATTTACATATCTGCCACTGTGCAGGAGAATCCGTATAGTTGTTCGAGTGTTCGAATCCTAATGCGTGAGAAATGGTAAGGAAACGTTGTATTTACAAATCTGCCACTATGCAGGAGAATCCGTATAGGTATTCGACTGTTCGAACCCTAATGCGCGAGAAATGGTTAGTAAACGCTGTATTTACATATCTGCCACTGTGCAGGAGAATCCGTATTGGTGTTCGAGTGTTCGAATCCTAATGCGTGAGAAATGGTAAGGAAACGTTGTGTTTACATATCTGCCACGGTGCAGGAGAATCCGTATAGGCGTTCGAGTGTTCGAACGCTAATGCGTGAGAAATGGTAAGGAAACGTTGTATTTACATATCTGCCACTGTGCAGGAGAATCCGTATAGGTGTTTGACTGTTCAAACCCTAATGCGTGAGAAATGGTAAGTAAACGCTGTATTTACATATCTGCCACTGTGCAAGAGAATCCGTGTAGGAGTTCGAGTGTTCGGACCCTAATACGTGAGAAATGGTAAGTGAACGCCGTATTTACATATCTGCCACTGTGCAGGAGAATCCGTATAGGTGTTCGAGTGTTCGAACTCTAATGCGTGAGAAATGGTATGGAAACGTTGTATTTACATATCTGCCACTGTGTAGGAGAATCCGTATAGGTATTCGAGTGTTCGACCCCTAATGCGCGAGAAATGGTTTGTAAACGCCGTATTTACATATCTGCCACTGCGCAAGAGAATTCGTATAGGTGTTCTAGTGTTCGAACCCTAATGCGTGAGAAATGGTAAGGAAACGTTGTATTTACATAACTGCCACTGTGCTGGAGAATCCGTATAAGTGTTCGAGTGGCCGAACCCTAATGCGTGAGAAATGGTAAGCAAAAGCCGTATTTACATATCTGCCACTGTGCTGGAGAATCCGTATAGGTATTCGAGTGTTCGAACCCTAATGCGCGAGAAATGGTTAGTAAACGCTGTATTTACATATCTGCCACAGTGCAGGAGAATCCGTATAGGTGTTCGAGTGTTCGAACCCTAATGCGTGAGAAATGGTAAGGAAACGTTGTACTTACATAACTGCCACTGTGCTGGAGAATCCGTATAAGTGTTCGAGTGGTCGAACCCTAATGCGTGAGAAATGGAAGCAAAAGCCGTATTTACATATCCGCCATAGTGCAGGAGAATCCGTATAGGTGTTCGAGTGTTGAAACCCTAATGCGTGAGAAATGGCAAGGAAACGTTGTATTTACATATCTACCACTGTGCAGGAGAATCCGTATAGGTGTTCGAGTGTTCGAACCCTAATGCGTGACCAATGGTAAGGAAACGTTGTATTTACATATCTGCCACTGTGCAGGAAAATCCGTATAGGTGTTCGAGTGTTCGAACCGTAATGCGTAAGAAATGGTAAGGAAACGCTGTATTTACATATCTGCCACTGTGCGGGAGAATCCGTATAGGTGTTCGAGTGTTCGAACCCTAATGCACGAGAAATGGTATGCAAGCGCTATATTTACATATCTGCCACTCTGCAGGGGAATCCGTATAGTTGTTCGAGTGTTCGAACCCTAATGCGTGACAAATAGTAAGTAAACGCCGTATTTAAATATCTGCCACTGTGCAAGAGAATCCGTATAGGTGTTCGAGTGTTCGAACCCTAATGTGTGAGAAATGGTATGTAAGCGCTGTATTTACATATCTGCCACTCTGCAGGGGAATCCGAATAGTTGTTCGAGTGTTCGAACCCTAATGCGTGAGAAATGGTAAGGAAGCGCCGTATTTACATATCTGCCACTGTGCAGGAGAATCCGTATAGGTGTTCGAGTGTTCGAAACCTAATGCGTGAGAAATGGTTAGTAAACGCTGTATTTACATATCTGCCACTGTGCAGGAGAATCCGTATAGGTGTTCGAGTGTTCGAACCCTAATGCGTGAGAAATGGTAAGGAAACGTTGTATTTAGATATCTGCCACTGTGCAGGAGAATCCGTATAGGCGTTCGAGTGTTCGAACGCTAATGCGTGAGAAATGGTAAGGAAACGTGGTATTTACATATCTGCCACTGTGCAGGAGAATCCGTATAGGTGTTTGACTGTTCAAACCCTAATGCGTGAGAAATGGTAAGTAAACGCTGTATTTACATATCTGCCACTGTGCAAGAGAATCCGTGTAGGAGTTCGAGTGTTCGGACCCTAATGCGTGAGAAATGGTAAGTGAACGCCGTATTTACATATCTGCCACTGTGCAGGAGAATCCGTATAGGTGTTCGAGTGTTTGAACCCTAATGCGCGAGAAATGGTATGGAAACGTTGTATTTACATATCTGCCACTGTGTTGGAGAATCCGTATAGGTGTTCGAGTGTTCGAACCCTTACGCGTGAGAAATGGTAAGTAAAAGCCGTATATACATATCTGCCACTGTGCAGGGGAATCCGTATAGGTGTTCGAGTGTTCGAACCCTAATGCGTGAGAAATGGTTAGTAAACGCCGTATTTACATATCTGCCATAGTGCAGGAGAATCCGTATAGGTGTTCGAGTGTTCGAACCCTAATCCGTGAGAAATGGCATATAAGCGCCGTATTTACATATCTGCCACTGTGCAGGAGAATCCGTATAGTTGTTCGAGGGTTCGAACCCTAATGCGTGAGAACTGGTAGGTAAATAACGTACTTACATATCTGCCACTGTGCAGGAGAATCCGTATAGGTGTTCGAGTGTTCGGACCCTAATGCACGAGAAATGGTAAGGAAACGTTGTATTTACATATCTGCCACTGTGTAGGAGAATCCGTATAGCTGTTCGAGTGTTCGAACCCTAATGCGTGAGAAATGGTAAGTAAACGCCATATTTACATATCTGCCACTGTGCAGGGGTATCCGTATAGGTGTTCAAGTGTTCGAACCCTTACGCGTGAGAAATGGTAAGTAAATGCCGTATATACATATCTGCCACTATACAGGGGAATCCGTATAGGTGTTCGAGTGTTCGAACCCTAATGCGTGAGAAATGGTAAGTAAACGCCGTATTTACATATCTGCCACTGTGCTGGAGAATCCGTATCGGTGTTCGAGTGTTCGAACCGTAATTCGTCAGAAATGGTATGTAAACGTCGTATTTAGATATCTTCCACTATGCAGAGGAATCCATATAGGTGTTCGAGTGTTCGAACCCTAATGCGTGAGAAATGGAAAGGAAGCGCCGTATCTACATATCTGCCACTGTGCAGGAGAATCCGTATAGGTGTTCGAGTGTTCGAAACCTAATGCGTGAGAAATGGTTAGTAAACGCTGTATTTACATATCTGCCACTGTGCAGCAGAATACGTATAGGTGTTCGAGTGTTCGAACCCTATTGCGTGAGAAATGGTAAGGAAACGTTGTATTTACATATCTGCCACTGTGCAGGAAAATCCGTATAGGTGTTCGAGTGTTCGAACCCTAATGCGTGAGAAATGGTAAGGAAACGTTGTATTTACATATCTACCACTGTGCAGGAGAATCCGTATAGGTGTTTGATTGTTCGAACCCTAATGCGTGAGAAATGGTAAGTAAACGCTATATTTACATATCTGCCACTGTGCAAGAGAATCCGTGTGGGAGTTCGAGTGTTCGGACCCTAATGCGTCAGAAATGGTAAGTGAACGTCGTATTTACATATCTGCCACTGTGCAGGAGAATCCGTATAGGTGTTTGAGTGTTCGAACCCTAATGCGTGAGAAATGGTAAGGAAACGTTGTATTTACATATCTGCCATTGTGTTGGAGAATCCGTATAGGTGTTCGAGTGTTCGAACCCTTACGCGTGAGAAATGGTAAGTAAATGCCGTATATACATATCTGCCACTGTGCAGGGGAATCCGTATAGCTGTTCGAGTGTTCGAACCCTAGTGCGTGAGAAATGGTTAGTAAACGCCGTATTTACATATCTGCCACAGTGCAGGAGAATCCGTATAGGTGTTCGAGTGTTCGAACCCTAATGCGTGAGAAATGGCATATAAGCGCCGTATTTACATATCTGCCACTGTGCACGAGAATCCGTATAGTTGTTCGAGGGTTCGAACCATAATGCGTGAGAAATGGTAGGTAAATAACGTACTTACATATCTGCCACTGTGCAGGAGAATCCGTATAGGTGTTCGAGTGTTCGGACCCTAATGCATGAGAAATGGTAAGGAAACGTTGTATTTACATATCTGCCACTGTGTAGGAGAATCTGTATAGGTGTTCCAGTGTTCGAACCATAATGCGTGAGAAACGGTAAGTAAACGCCGTATTTACATATCTGCCACTGTGCTGGAGAATCCGTATCGGTGTTCGAGTGTTCGAACCGTAATTCGTGAGAAATGGTATGTAAACGTCGTATTTAGATATCTTCCACTGTGCAGAGGAATCCGTATAGGTGTTCGAGTGTTCGAACCCTAATGCGTGAGAAATGGAAAGGAAGCGCCGTATCTACATATCTGCCACTGTGCAGGAGAATCCGTATAGGTGTTTGAGTGTTCGAAACCTAATGCGTGAGAAATGGTTAGTAAACGCTGTATTTACATATCTGCCACTGTGCAGCAGAATACGTATAGGTGTTCGAGTGTTCGAACCCTATTGCGTGAGAAATGGTAAGGAAACGTTGTATTTACATATCTGCCACTGTGCAGGAAAATCCGTATAGGTGTTCGAGTGTTCGAACCCTAATGCGTGAGAAATGGTAAGGAAACGTTGTATTTACATATCTACCACTGTGCAGGAGAATCCGTATAGGTGTTTGATTGTTCGAACCCTAATGCGTGAGAAATGGTAAGTAAACGCTATATTTACATATCTGCCACTGTGCAAGAGAATCCGTGTAGGAGTTCGAGTGTTCGGACCCTAATGCGTCAGAAATGGTAAGTGAACGTCGTATTTACATATCTGCCACTGTGCAGGAGAATCCGTATAGGTGTTTGAGTGTTCGAACCCTAATGCGTGAGAAATGGTAAGGAAACGTTGTATTTACATATCTGCCATTGTGTTGGAGAATCCGTATAGGTGTTCGAGTGTTCGAACCCTTACGCGTGAGAAATGGTAAGTAAATGCCGTATATACATATCTGCCACTGTGCAGGGGAATCCGTATAGGTGTTCGAGTGTTCGAACCCTAATGCGTGAGAAATGGTTAGTAAACGCCGTATTTACATATCTGCCACAGTGCAGGAGAATCCGTATAGGTGTTCGAGTGTTCGAACCCTAATGCGTGAGAAATGGCATATAAGCGCCGTATTTACGTATCTGCCACTGTGCAGGAGAATCCGTATAGTTGTTCGAGGGTTCGAACCCTAATGCGTGAGAAATGGAAGGTAAATGACGTACTCACATATCTACCACTGTGCAGGAGAATCCGTATAGGTGTTCGAGTGTTCGAACCCTAATGCATGAGAAATGGTAAGGAAACGTTGTATTTACATATCTGCCACTGTGCAGGAGAATCCGTATAGCTGTTCGAGTCTTCGAACCCTAATGCGTGAGAAATGGTAAGTAAACGCCGTATTTACATATCTGCCACTGTGCAGGAGTATCCGTATAGGTGTTCAAGTGTTCGAACCCTTACGCGTGAGAAATGGTAAGTAAATGCCGTATATACATATCTGCCACTATGCAGGGGAATCCGTATATGTGTTCGAGTGTTCGAACCCTAATGCGTGAGAAATGGTAAGTAAACACCGTATTTACATATCTGCCACTGCGCGGGAGAATCCGTATCGGTGTTCGAGTGTTCGAACCGTAATTCGTGAGAAATGGTATGTAAACGTCGTATGTACATATCTTCCACTGTGCAGGGGAATCCGTATAGGTGTTCGAGTGTTCGAACCCTAATGCGTGAGAAATGGAAAGGAAGCGCCGTATCTACATATCTGCCACTGTGCAGGAGAATCCGTATAGGTGTTCGAGTGTTCGAAACCTAATGCGTGAAAAATGGTTAGTAAACGCTGTATTTACATATCTGCCACTGTGCAGGAGAATCCGTATAGTTGTTTGGGTGTTCGAACCCTAATGTGTGAGAAATTGTAAGGAAACGTTGTATTTACATATCTGCCACTGTACAGGAGAATTCGGATAGGTGTTCAAGTGTTCGAACCCTAATGCATGAGAAATGGTAAGGAAACGTTGTATTTACATATCTGCCACTGTGCAGGAGAATCCGTATAGGTGTTCGAGTGTTCGAACCCTAATGTGTGAGAAATGGTTATTAAACGCTGTATTTACATATCAGCCATTGTGCAGGAGAATCCGTATAGGTGTTCGAGTGTTCAAACCCAAATGCATGAGAAATGGTTAGCAAACGCCGTATTTGGATATCTGCCACTGTGCAGGGGAATCCGTATAGGTGTTCGAGTGTTCGGACCCTAATGCGTGAGAAATGTTAAGTAAACGCCGTATTTACATATCCGCCACTGTGCAAGAGAATCCGTATAGGTGTTCGAGTGTTCGAACCCTAATGCGTGAGAAATGGTCAGTAAATGACGTATTTACATATCTGCTACTGTGCAGGGCAATTCGTATAGTTGTTCGAGTGTTCGAACCCAAATGCGTGAGAAATGGTAAGTAAATGACGTATTTACATATCTGCCACTGTGCAGGGGAATTCGTATAGCTATTCGAGTGTTCGAACCCTAATGCATGAGAAACGTTAAGGAAACGTTGTATTTACATATCTGCCACTGTGCAGGAGAATATGTATAGGTGTTCGAGGGTTCGAACCCTCATGCGTGAGAAATGGTTAGTAAGCACCGTATTTACATATCTGCCACTGTGCAGGGAGAATCCGTATATGTGTTCGAGTGTTCGAACCCTAATCCGTCAGAAATGGTTAGGAAGCATTTTATTTACATATCTGCCACTGTGCAAGAGAATCCGTGTAGGTGTTCGAGTGTTCGAACCCTAATGCGTGAGAAATGGTAAGGAATCGCTGTATTTACATATCTGCCACTGTGCAGGAGAATCCGTATAGGTGTTTGAGTGTTCGAACCCTAATGCGTGAGAAATGGTAAGGAAATGACGTATTTACACATCCCCCACTGTGCAGGAGAATCCGTATAGGTGTTTGAGTGTTCGAACCCTAATGCGTGAGAAATGGTAAGTGAACGCCGTATTTACTTATCTGCCACTGTGTAGGAGAATCCGTATAGGTGTTCGAGTGTTCGAACCCTAATGTATGAGAAATGGTTAGCAAACGCCGTATTTACGTATCTGCCACTATACAGGGGAATCCGTATAGGTGTTTCACTGTTCGAACCCTAGTGCGTGAGAAATGGTAAGGAATCGTTGTATTTACATATCTGCCACTTTGCAGGTGAATCCGTATAGGTGTTCGAGTGTTCGAACCCTAATGCGTGAGAAATGGAAAGTAAACGCCGTATTTACATATCTGCCACTGTGCAAGAGAATCCGTATAGGTGTTCGAGTGTTCGAACCCTAATGCGTGAGAAATGGTATATAAGCGCCGTATTTACATATCTGCCACTGTGCAGGAGAATCCGTATAGTTGTTCCAGTGTTCGAACCCAAATGCGTGAGAAATGGTAAGTAAACGACGTATTTACATATCTGCCACTGTGCAGGAGAATCCGTATAGCTGTTCGAGTGTTCGAACGCTAATGCAAGACAAATGGTAAGGAACCGTTGTATTTACATATCTGCCACTGTGTAGGATAATCCGTATAGGTGTTCGAGTGTTCGAACCCTAATGCGTGAGAAATGGTTAGTAAGCGCCGTATTTACATATCTGCCACTGTGCAGGAGAATCCGTATAGGTGTTCGAGCGTTCGAACCCTAATGCGTGAGAAATGGCAAGGAATCGTTGTATTTACATATCTGCCACTGTGCAGGAGAATCCGTATAGGTGTTCGAGTGTTCGAACCCTAATGCGTGAGAAATGGCAAGGAATCGTTTTATTTACATATCTGCCACTGTGCAGGAGAATCCGTATAGGTGTTCGAGTGTTCGAACCCTAATGCGGTAGAAATGGTAAGGAAACGTTGTATTTCGATATCTGCCACTGTGCAGGTGAATCCGTATATGTGTTCGAGTGTTCGAACAAAAAAGCGTGAGAAATCGTAAGAGAACATTGTATTTACATATCTGCCACTGTGTAGGAGAATCCGTATAGGTGTTCGAGTGTTCGAACCCTAATGCCTGAGAAATGGTAAGGAAACGACGCATTTACATATCTGCCACTGTACAAGAGAATCCGTACAGGTGTTCCGGTGTTCGAACCCTAATGCGTGAGAAATGGTAAGGAAACGTTGTATTTACATACCTGCCACTGTGCGAGATAATCCGTATAGGTGTTCGAGTGTTCGAACCGTAATGCGTGAGAAATGGTAAGGAAACGTTGTATTTACATATCTGCCACTGTGCAGAAGATTCCGTATAGGTGATCGAGTGTTCGAACCCTAACGCGTGAGAAATGGTAAGTAAACGCCGTATTGACATATCTGCCACTGTGCAGGAGAATCCGTATAGGTGTTCGAGTGTTCTAACCCTAATGCGTGAGAAATGGTAAGGAAACGTTGTATTTATAGAACTGCCACTGTGCTGGAGAATACGTATAAGTGTTCGAATGTTCGAACCCTAATGCGTGAGAAATGGTAAACAAAAGCCGTGTTTACATATCTGCCACTGTGTAGGAGAATCCGTATAGGTGTTCGAGTGTTCAAACCCTAATGCGTGAGAAATGGTAAGGAAACGTTGTATTTATATATCTGCCACTGTGGAGGAGAATCCGTATAGCTGTTCGAGTGTTCGAACCCTCATGCATGAGAAATGGTAAGGAAACATTGTATTTACATATCTGCCACTTTGGAGGAGAATCCGTATAGGTGTTCGAGTGTTCGAACCCTAATGCGTGAGAAACGGTAAAGAAACGTTGTATTTACAAATCTGCCACTGTGCAGGTGAATCCGTATATGTGTTCGAGTGTTCAAACCCTAAAGCGTGAGAAATCGTAAGGAAACATTGTATTTACATATCTGCCACTGTGCAGGAGAATCCGTGTAGGTGTTCGAGTGTTCGAACCCTAATGCGTGAGAAATAGTAAGGAAACGCCGTATTTACATATCTTCCACTGCGCAGGTGAATCCGTATATTTGTTCGAGTATTAGAACCGTAATGCGTCAGAAATGGTGGGTAAACGCTGTATTTACATATCTGCCACTGTGCAGGAGAATCCGTATAGGTGTTCGAGTGTTCGAACCCTAATGCGTGAGAAATGGTAAGTAAACGCCGTATTTACATATCTGCCACTGTGCAGGAGAATCCGTATAGGTGTTCGAGTGTTCGAAATCTAATTCGTGAGAAATGGTGAGTAAACGCTGTATTTACATATCTGCCACTGTGCAGGAGAATCCGTATAGGTGTTCGAGTGTTCGTGGCCTAATGCGTGAGAAATGGTAAGGAATCGTTGTATTTACATATCTGCCACCGTGCAGGAGAATCGGTTTAGTGGCTCGAGTGTTCGAACCCTAATGCGTGAGAAATGGTACATAAGCGTCGTATTTAGATATCTGCCACTGTGCAGGTGAATCCGTGTGGTTGTCCGAGTGTTCGAACCGTAATGCGTGAGAAATGGTAAGTAAACGTCGTATTTACATATCTGCCACTGTGCAGGAGAATCCGTATAGGTGTTCGGGTGTTCGAACCCTAATGCATGAGAAATGGTAAGGAAACGTTGTATTTACATATCTGCCACTGTGCAAGAGAATCCGTATAGCTGTTCGAGTGTTCGAACCCTAATGCGTGAGAAATGGTAAGTAAACGTCGTATTTACATATCTGCCACTGTGCAGGACTATCCGTATAGGTGTTCGACTGTTCGAATCCTTACACGTGAGAAATGGTAAGTAAATGCCGTTTATACATATCTGCGACTGTGCAGGGGATTCCGTATAGGTGTTCGAGTGTTCGAACCCTAATACGTGAGAAGTGGTAAGTAAACGCCGTATTTACATATCTGCCACTGTGCAGGATAATCCGTATAAGTGTTCGAGTATTCGAACCCTAATGCGTGAGAAAATGGTAAGGAATCGTTGTATTTACATATCTGCCACTGTGCAGCTGAATCCGTATATGTGTTCGAGTGTTCGAACCCTAATGCGTGAGAAATGGTAAGGAAACGTTGTATTTACATATCTGCCACTGTGCGGGAGAATCCGTATAGGTGTTCGGGTGTTCGAACCCTAATGCGTGAGAAATGGTTAGTAAACGCCGTATTTACATATCTGCCATAGTGCAGGAGAATCCGTATAGTTGTTCGAGTGTTCGAACCCTAATGCGTGAGAAATGGTACATAAGCGCCGTATTTAGATATCTGCCACTATGCAGGAGAATCCGTATAGTTGTTCGAGTGTTCGAACCCTAATGCGGGAGAAATGGTAAGTAAACGTCGTATTTACGTATCTGCCACTGTGCAGGAGAATCCGTATAGGTGTTCGAGTGTTCGAATCCTAATGCATGAGAAATGGTAAGGAAACGTTGTATTTACATATCTGCCACTGTGCAGGAGAATCCGTATAGCTGTTCGAGTGTTCGAACCCTAATGCGTGAGAAATGGTAAGTAAGCGCCGTATTTACATATCTGCCACTGTGCAGGAGTATCCGTATAGGTGTTCGAGTGTTCGAACCCTAATGCGTGAGTAATGGAAAGGGATCGTTGTATTTACATATCTGCCACTGTGCAGGAGAATCCTTATAGGTGTTCGAGTGTTCGAACCCTAATGCGTGAGAAACGGTAAGGAAACATTGTATTTACATATCTGCCACTGTGCAGGTGAATCCGTATATGTGTTCGAGTGTTCGAACCCTAAAGCGTGAGAAATCGTAAGGAAACATTGAATTTACATATCTGCCACTGTGCAGGAGAATCCGTATAGGTGTTCGAGTGTTCGAACCCTAATGCGTGAGAAATAGGAAGGAAACGCCGTATTTACATATCTGCCATTGTGCAGGTGAATCCGTATAGGTGTTCGAGTGTTCGAACCCTAATGCGTGAGAAATGGTGAGTAAACGCTGTATTTACATATCTGCCACTGTGTAGGAGAATCCGTATAGGTGTTCGAGTGTTCGAACCCTAATCCGTGAGAAATGGTAAGTAAACGCCGTATTTACATATCTGCCACTGTGTAGGAGAATCCGTATACGTGTTCAAGTGTTCGAAACCTAATGCCTGAGAAATGCTGAGTAAACGCTGTATTTACATATCTGCCACTCTGCAGGAGAATCCGTATAGGTGTTCGAGTGTTCGAAGCCTAATACGTGAGAAATGGTTAGTAAACGCCGTATTTACATATCTGCCACAGTGCAGGAGAATCGGTATAGTGGCTCGAGTGTTCGAACCCTAATGCGTGAGAAATGGTACATAAGCGTCGTATTTAGATATCTGCCACTGTGCAGGAGAATCCGTATAGTTGTTCGAGTGTTCGAACCCTAATTCGTGAGAAATGGTAAGTAAACGTCGTATTTACATATCAGCCACTGTGCAGGAGAATCCGTATAGGTGTTCGGGTGTTCAAACCCTAATGCATGAGAAATGGTAAGTAAACGACGTATTTGTATATCTGCCACTGTACAGGAGAATCCGTATAGGTGTTCGAGTGTTCGAACCCTAATGCGTGAGAAATGGTAAGGAAACGTTGTATTTATATATTTGCCACTGTGCAGGAGAATCCGTATAGCTGTTCGAGTGTTCGAACCCTCATGCATGAGAAATGGTAAGGAAACATTGTATTTACATATCTGCCACTGTGGAGGAGAATCCGTATAGGTGTTCGAGTGTTCGAACCCTAATGCGTGAGAAATGGTTAGTAAACGCCGTATTTACATATCTGCCACTGTGCAGGATAATCCGTATAGGTGTTCGAGTGTTCGAACCCCAATGCGTGAAAAATGGTAAGGAATCATTGCATTTACATATCTGCCACTGCGCAGGAGAATCCGTATAGGTGTTCGAGTGTTTGAACCCTAATGCGTGAGAAACGGTAAAGAAACGTTGTATTTACATATCTGCCACTGTGCAGGTGAATCCGTATATGTGTTCGAGTGTTCGAACCCTAAAGCGTGAGAAATCGTAAGGAAACATTGTATTTACATATTTGCCACTGTGCAGGAGAATCCGTATAGGTGTTCGAGTGTTCGAACCCTAATGCGTGAGAAATGGTAAGGAATCGCTGTATTTACATATCTGCCACTGTGCAGGAGAATCCGTATAGGTGTTCGAGTGTTCGAACCCTAATGCGTGAGAAATGGTAAGGAAATGACGTATTTACATATCCCCCACTGTGCAGGAGAATCCGTATAGGTGTTTGACTGTTCGAACCCTAATGCGTGAGAAATGGTAAGTGAACGCCGTATTTACTTATCTGCCACTGTGTAGGAGAATCTGTATAGGTGTTCGAGTGTTCGAACCCTAATGCCTGAGAAATGGTTAGAAACGCCGTATTTACATATCTGCCACTGTACAGGGGAATCCGTATAGGTGTTTCACTGTTCGAACCCTAGTGCGTGAGAAATGGTAAGGAATCGTTGTATTTACATATCTGCCACTTTGCAGGTGAATCCGTATAGGTGTTCGAGTGTTCGAACCCTAATGCGTGAGAAATGGAAAGTAAACGCCGTATTTACATATCTGCCACTGTGCAGGAGAATCCGTATAGGTGTTCGAGTGTTCGAACCCTAATGCGTAAGAAATGGTATATAAGCGCCGTATTTACATATCTGCCACTGTGCAGGAGAATCCGTATAGTTGTTCCAGTGTTCGAACCTAAATGCGTGAGAAATGGTAAGTAAACGACGTATTTACATATCTGCCACTGTGCAGGAGAATCCGTATAGCTGTTCGAGTGTTCGAACCCTAATGCAAGAGAAATGGTAAGGAAACGTTGTATTTACATATCTGCCACTGTGCAGGATAATCCGTATAGGTGTTCGAGTGTTCGAACCCTGATGCGTGAGAAATGGTTAGTAAGCGCCGTATTTACATATCTGCCACTGTGCAGGAGAATCCGTATAGGTGTTCGAGCGTTCGAACCCTAATACGTGAGAAATGGCAAGGAATCGTTGTATTTACATATCTGCCACTGTGCAGGAGAATCCGTATAGGTGTTCGAGTGTTCGAACCCTAATGCGTGAGAAATGGCAAGGAATCGTTGTATTTACATATCTGGCACTGTGCAGGAGAATCCGTATAGGTGTTCGAGTGTTCGAACCCTAATGCGTGAGAAATGGTAAGGAAACGTTGTATTTATATATTTGCCACTGTGCAGGAGAATCCGTATAGCTGTTCGAGTGTTCGAACCCTCATGCATGAGAAATGGTAAGGAAACATTGTATTTACATATCTGCCACTGTGGAGGAGAATCCGTATAGCTGTTCGAGTGTTCGAACCCTAATGCGTGAGAAATGGTTAGTAAACGCCGTATTTACATATCTGCCACTGTGCAGGATAATCCGTATAGGTGTTCGAGTGTTCGAACCCCAATGCGTGAAAAATGGTAAGGAATCATTGCATTTACATATCTGCCACTGTGCAGGAGAATCCGTATAGGTGTTCGAGTGTTTGAACCCTAATGCGTGAGAAACGGTAAAGAAACGTTGTATTTACATATCTGCCACTGTGCAGGTGAATCCGTATATGTGTTCGAGTGTTCGAACCCTAAAGCGTGAGAAATCGTAAGGAAACATTGTATTTACATATTTGCCACTGTGCAGGAGAATCCGTATAGGTGTTCGAGTGTTCGAACCCTAATGCGTGAGAAATGGTAAGGAATCGCTGTATTTACATATCTGCCACTGTGCAGGAGAATCCGTATAGGTGTTCGAGTGTTCGAACCCTAATGCGTGAGAAATGGTAAGGAAATGACGTATTTACATATCCCCCACTGTGCAGGAGAATCCGTATAGGTGTTTGACTGTTCGAACCCTAATGCGTGAGAAATGGTAAGTGAACGCCGTATTTACTTATCTGCCACTGTGTAGGAGAATCTGTATAGGTGTTCGAGTGTTCGAACCCTAATGCGTGAGAAATGGTTAGCAAACGCCGTATTTACATATCTGCCACTGTACAGGGGAATCCGTATAGGTGTTTCACTGTTCGAACCCTAGTGCGTGAGAAATGGTAAGGAATCGTTGTATTTACATATCTGCCACTTTGCAGGTGAATCCGTATAGGTGTTCGAGTGTTCGAACCCTAATGCGTGAGAAATGGAAAGTAAACGCCGTATTTACATATCTGCCACTGTGCAGGAGAATCCGTATAGGTGTTCGAGTGTTCGAACCCTAATGCGTAAGAAATGGTATATAAGCGCCGTATTTACATATCTGCCACTGTGCAGGAGAATCCGTATAGTTGTTCCAGTGTTCGAACCTAAATGCGTGAGAAATGGTAAGTAAACGACGTATTTACATATCTGCCACTGTGCAGGAGAATCCGTATAGCTGTTCGAGTGTTCGAACCCTAATGCAAGAGAAATGGTAAGGAAACGTTGTATTTACATATCTGCCACTGTGCAGGATAATCCGTATAGGTGTTCGAGTGTTCGAACCCTGATGCGTGAGAAATGGTTAGTAAGCGCCGTATTTACATATCTGCCACTGTGCAGGAGAATCCGTATAGGTGTTCGAGCGTTCGAACCCTAATGCGTGAGAAATGGCAAGGAATCGTTGTATTTACATATCTGCCACTGTGCAGGAGAATCCGTATAGGTGTTCGAGTGTTCGAACCCTAATGCGAGAGAAATGGCAAGGAATCGTTGTATTTACATATCTGGCACTGTGCAGGAGAATCCGTATAGGTGTTCGAGTGTTCGAACCCTAATGCGTTAGAAATGGTAAGGAAACATTGTATTTCGATATCTGCCACTGTGCAGGTGAATCCGTATATGTGTTCGAGTGTTCGAGCAAAAAAGCGTGAGAAATCGTAAGAAAATATTGTATTTACATATCTGCCACTGTGTAGGAGAATCCGTATAGGTGTTCGATTGTTCGAACCCTAATGCGTGAGAAATGGTAAGGAAACGCCGCATTTACATATCTGCCACTGTGCAAGAGAATCTGTACAGGTGTTCCAGTGTTCGAACCCTAATGCGTGAGAAATGGTAAGGAAACGTAGTATTTAAATACCTGCCACTGTGCGGGATAATCCGTATAGGTGTTCGAGTGTTCGAACCCTAATGCGTGAGAAATGGTAAGGAAACGTTGTATTTACATATCTGCCACTGTGCGGAAGATTCCGTATAGGTGTTCGAGTGTTCGAACCCTAACGCGTGAGAAATGGTAAGTAAACGCAGTATTGACATATCTGCCACTGTGCAGGAGAATCCGTATAGGTGTTCGAGTGTTCTAACCCTAATGCGTGAGAAATGGTAAGTAAACGACGTATTTGTATATCTGCCACTGTACAGGAGAATCCGTATAGGTGTTCGAGTGTTCGAACCCTAATGCGTGAGAAATGGTAAGGAAACGTTGTATTTATATATCTGCCACTGTGCAGGAGAATCCGTATAGCTGTTCATGTGTTCGAACCCTCATGCATGAGAAATGGTAAGGAAACATTGTATTTACATATCTGCCACTGTGGAGGAGAATCCGTATAGGTGTTCGAGTGTTCGAACCCTAATGCGTGAGAAACGGTAAAGAAACGTTGTATTTACATATCTGCCACTGTGCAGGTGAATCCGTATATGTGTTCGAGTGTTCAAACCCTAAAGCGTGAGAAATCGTAAGGAAACATTGTATTTACATATCTGCCACTGTGCAGGAGAATCCGTGTAGGTGTTCGAGTGTTCGAACCCTAATGCGTGAGAAATAGTAAGGAAACGCCGTATTTACATATCTTCCACTGTGCAGGTGAATCCGTATAGGTGTTCGAGTGTTCGAACCCTAATGCGTCAGAAATGGTTGGTAAACGCTGTATTTACATATCTGCCACTGTGCAGGAGAATCCGTATAGTTGTTCGAGTGTTCGAACCCTAATGCGTGAGAAATGGCAAGTAAACGCCGTATTTACATATCTGCCACTGTGCAGGAGAATCCGTATAGGTGTTCGAGTGTTCGAAATCTAATGCGTGAGAAATGGTGAGTAAACGCTGTATTTACATATCTGCCACTGTGCAGGAGAATCCGTATAGGTGTTCGAGTGTTCGAGGCCTAATGCGTGAGAAATGGTAAGGAATCGTTGTATTTACATATCTCCCACCGTGCAGGAGAATCGGTATAGTGGCTCGAGTGTTCGAACCCTAATGCGTGAGAAATGGTACATAAGCGTCGTATTTAGATATCTGCCACTGTGCAGGAGAATCCGTGTAGTTGTTCGAGCGTTCGAACCGTAATGCGTGAGAAGTGGTAAGTAAACGCCGTATTTACATATCTGCCACTGTGCAGGACAATCCGTATTGGTGTTCGAGTATTCGAACCCTAATGCGTGAGAAAATGGTAACGAATCGTTGTATTTACATATCTGCCACTGTGCAGCTGAATCCGTATATGTGTTCGAGTGTTCGAACCCTAATGCGTGAGAAATGGTAAGGAAACGTTGTATTTACATATCTGCCACTGTGCAGGAGAATCCGTATAGGTGTTCGGGTGTTCGAACCCTAATGCGTGAGAAATGGTTAGTAAACGCCGTATTTAGATATCTGCCACAGTGCAGGAGAATCCGTATAGTTGTTCGAGTGTTCGAACCCTAATGCGTGAGAAATGGTACATAAGCGCCGTATTTAGATATCTGCCACAATGCAGGAGAATCCGTATAGTTGTTCGAGTGTTCGAACCCTAATGCGGGAGAAATGGTAAGTAAACGTCGTGTTTACATATCTGCCACTGTGCAGGAGAATCCGTATTGGTGTTCGAGTGTTCGAATCCTAATGCATGAGAAATGGTAAGGAAACGTTGTATTTACATATCTGGCCCTGTGCAGAAGAATCCGTATAGCTGTTCGAGTGTTCGAACCCTAATGCGTGAGAAATGGTAAGTAAACGCCGTATTTACATATCTGCCACTGTGCAGGTGAATCCGTATATGTGTTCGAGTGTTCGAACCCTAAAGCGTGAGAAATCGTAAGGAAACATTGTATTTACATATCTGCCACTGTGCAGGAGAATCCGTATAGGTGTTCGAGTGTTCGAACCCTAATGCGTGAGAAATAGGAAGGAAACGCCGTATTTACATATCTGCCACTATGCAGGTGAATCCGTATAGGTGTTCGAGTGTTCGAACCCTAATGCATGAGAAATGGTGAGTAAACGCTGTATTTACATATCTGCCACAGTGTAGGAGAATCCGTATAGGTGTTCGAGTGTTCGAACCCTAATCCGTGAGAAATGGTAAGTAAACGCCGTATTTACATATCAGCCGCTATGCAGGAGAATCCGTATAGGTGTTCGAGTGTTCGAAACCTAATGCGTGAGAAATGGTGAGTAAACGCTGTATTTACATATCTGCCACTGTGCAGGAGAATCCGTATAGGTGTTCGAGTGTTCGAACCCTAATACGTGAGAAATGGTTAGTAAACGCCGTATTTACATATCTGCCACAGTGCAGGAGGATCGGTTTAGTGGCTCGAGTGTTCGAACCCTAATGCGTGAGAAATGGTACATAAGCGTCGTATTTAGATATCTGCCACTGTGCAGGAGAATCCATATAGTTGTTCGAGTGTTCGAACCCTAATGCGTGAGAAATGGTAAGTAAACGTCGTATTTACATATCTGCCACTGTGCAGGAGAATCCGTATAGGTGTTCGGGTGTTCAAACCCTAATGCATGAGAAATGGTAAGGAAACGTTGTATTTACATATCTGCCACTGTGCAGGAGAATCCGTATAGTTGTTCGAGTGTTCGAACCCTAATGCGTGAGAAATGGTAAGTAAACGTCGTGTTTACATATCTGCCACTGTGCAGGAGTATCCGTATAGGTGTTCGGGTGTTCGAGTCCTTACACGTGAGAAATGGTAAGTAAATGCCGTTTATACATATCTGCCACTGTGCAGGAGAATCCGTATAGGTGTTCGAGTGTTCGAACCCGAATGCGTGGGAAGTGGTAAGTAAACGCCGTATTTACATATCTGCCACTGTGCAGGAGAATCCGTATAGGTGTTTGAGTGTTCGAACCCTCATGCATGAGAAATGGTAAGGAAACATTGTATTTACATATCTGCCACTGTGGAGGAGAATCCGTATAGGTGTTCGAGTGTTCGAACCCTAATGCGTGAGAAATGGTTAGTAAACGCCGTATTTACATATCTGCCACTGTGCAGGATAATCCGTATAGGTGTTCGAGTATTCGAACCCTAATGCATGAGAAATGGTAAGGAATCGTTGTATTTACATATCTGCCACTGTGCAGCTGAATCCGTATATGTGTTCGAGTGTGCGAACCCTAATGCGTGAGAAATGGTAAGGAAACGTTGTATTTACATATCTGCCACTGTGCAGGAGAATCCGTGTAGGTGTTCGAGTGTTCGAACACTAATGCGTGAGAAATTGTAAGTAAACGCCGTATTTACATATCTGCCACTATGCAGGAGAATCCGTATAGGTGTTCGAGTGTTCGAACCCAATGCGTGAAAAATGGTAAGGAATCATTGCATTTACATATCTGCGACTGTGCAGGAGAATCCGTATAGGTGTTCGAGTGTTTGAACCCTAATGCGTGAGAAACGGTAAAGAAACGTTGTATTTACATATCTGCCACTGTGCAGGTGAATCCGTATATGTGTTCGAGTGTTCGAACCCTAAAGCGTGAGAAATCGTAAGGAAACATTGTATTTACATATTTGCCACTGTGCAGGAGAATCCGTATAGGTGTTCGAGTGTTCGAACCCTAATGCGTGAGAAATGGTAAGGAATCGCTGTATTTACATATCTGCCACTGTGCAGGAGAATCCGTATAGGTGTTCGAGTGTTCGAACCCTAATGCGTGAGAAATGGTAAGGAAATGACGTATTTACATATCCCCCACTGTGCAGGAGAATCCGTATAGGTGTTTGACTGTTCGAACCCTAATGCGTGAGAAATGGTAAGTGAACGCCGTATTTACTTATCTGCCACTGTGTAGGAGAATCTGTATGGGTGTTCGAGTGTTCGAACCCTAATGCGTGAGAAATGGTTAGCAAACACCGTATTTACATATCTGCCACTGTACAGGGGAATCCGTATAGGTGTTTCACTGTTCGAACCCTAGTGCGTGAGAAATGGTAAGGAATCGTTGTATTTACATATCTGCCACTTTGCAGGTGAATCCGTATAGGTGTTCGAGTGTTAGAACCCTAATGCGTGAGAAATGGAAAGTAAACGCCGTATTTACATATCTGCCACTGTGCAGGAGAATCCGTATAGGTGTTCGAGTGTTCGAACCCTAATGCGTGAGAAATGGTATATAAGCACCGTATTTACATATCTGCCACTGTGCAGGAGAATCCGTATAGTTGTTCCAGTGTTCGAACCCAAATGCGTGAGATATGGTAAGTAAACGACGTATTTACATATCTGCCACTGTGCAGGAGAATCCGTATAGCTGTTCGAGTGTTCGAACCCTAATGCAAGAGAAATGGTAAGGAAACGTTGTATTTACATATCTGCCACTGTGCAGGATAATCCGTATAGGTGTTCGAGTGTTCGAACCCTAATGCGTGAGAAATGGTTAGTAAGCGCCGTATTTACATATCTGCCACTGTGCAGGAGAATCCGTATAGGTGTTCGAGCGTTCGAACCCTAATGCGAGAGAAATGGCAAGGAATCGTTGTATTTACATATCTGCCACTGTGCAGGAGAATCCGTATAGGTGTTCGAGTGTTCGAACCCTAATGCGTGAGAAATGGCAAGGAATCGTTGTATTTACATATCTGGCACTGTGCAGGAGAATCCGTATAGGTGTTCGAGTGTTCGAACCCTAATGCGTTAGAAATGGTAAGGAAACGTTGTATTTCGATATCTGCCACTGTGCAGGTGAATCCGTATATGTGTTCGAGTGTTCGAGCAAAAAAGCGTGAGAAATCGTAAGAAAACATTGTATTTACATATCTGCCACTGTGTAGGAGAATCCGTATAGGTGTTCGAGTGTTCGAACCCTAATGCGTGAGAAATGGTAAGGAAACGCCGCATTTACATATCTGCCACTGTACAAGAGAATCTGTACAGGTGTTCCAGTGTTCGAACCCTAATGCGTGAGAAATGGTAAGGAAACGTAGTATTTACATACCTGCCACTGTGCGGGATAATCCGTATAGGTGTTCGAGTGTTCGAACCCTAATGCGTGAGAAATGGTAAGGAAACGTTGTATTTACATATCTGCCACTGTGCGGAAGATTCCGTATAGGTGTTCGAGTGTTCAAACCCTAACGCGTGAGAAATGGTAAGTAAACGCCGTATTGACATATCTGCCACTGTGCAGGAGAATCCGTATAGGTGTTCGAGTGTTCTAACCCTAATGCGTGAGAAATGGTAAGTAAACGACGTATTTGTATATCTGCCACTGTACAGGAGAATCCGTATAGGTGTTTGAGTGTTCGAACCCTAATGCCTGAGAAATGGTAAGGAAACGTTGTATTTATATATCTGCCACTGTGCAGGAGAATCCGTATAGCTGTTCGAGTGTTCGAACCCTCATGCATGAGAAATGGTAAGGAAACATTGTATTTACATATCTGCCACTGTGGAGGAGAATCCGTATAGGTGTTCGAGTGTTCGAACCCTAATGCGTGAGAAACGGTAAAGAAACGTTGTATTTACATATCTGCCACTGTGCAGGTGAATCCGTATATGTGTTCGAGTGTTCAAACCCTAAAGCGTGAGAAATCGTAAGGAAACATTGTATTTACATATCTGCCACTGTGCAGGAGAATCCGTGTAGGTGTTCGAGTGTTCGAACCCTAATGCGTGAGAAATAGTAAGGAAACGCCGTATTTACATATCTTCCACTGTGCAGGTGAATCCGTATAGGTGTTCGAGTGTTCGAACCCTAATGCGTCAGAAATGGTTGGTAAACACTGTATTTACATATCTGCCACTGTGCAGGAGAATCCGTATAGGTGTTCGAGTGTTCGAACCCTAATGCGTGAGAAATGGTAAGTAAACGCCGTATTTACATATCTGCCACTGTGCAGGAGAATCCGTATAGGTGTTCGAGTGTTCGAAATCAAATGCGTGAGAAATGGTGAGTAAACGCTGTATTTACATATCTGCCACTGTGCAGGAGAATCCGTATAGGTGTTCGAGTGTTCGAGGCCTAATGCGTGAGAAATGGTAAGGAATAGTTGTATTTACATATCTGCCACCGTGCAGGAGAATCGGTATAGTGGCTCGAGTGTTCGAACCCTAATGCGTGAGAAATGGTACATAAGCGTCGTATTTAGATATCTGCCACTGTGCAGGAGAATCCGTATAGTTGTTCGAGCGTTCGAACCGTAATGCGTGAGAAATGGTAAGTAAACGTCGTATTTTACATATCTGCCACTGTGCAGGAGAATCCGTATAGGTGTTTAGGTGTTCGAACCCTAATGCATGAGAAGTGGTAAGGAAACGTTGTATTTACATATCTGCCACTGTGCAGGAGAATCCGTATAGCTTGTTTGAGTGTTCGAACCCTAATGCATGAGAAACGGTAAGTAAACGTCGTATTTACATATCTGCCACTGTGTAGGAGTATCCGTATAGGTGTTCGAATGTTCGAATCCTTACACGTGAGAAATGGTAAGTAAATGCCGTTTATAGATATCTGCCACTGTGCAGGGGAATCCGTATAGGTGTTCGAGTGTTCGAACCGTAATGCGTGAGAAGTGGTAAGTAAACGCCGTATTTACATATCTGCCACTGTGCAGGACAATCCGTATAGGTGTTCAAGTATTCGAACCCTAATGCCATGAGAAAATGGTAACGAATCGTTGTATTTACATATCTGCCACTGTGCAGCTGAATCCGTATATGTGTTAGAGTGTTCGAACCCTAATGCGTGAGAAATGGTAAGGAAACGTTGTATTTACATATCTGCCACTGTGCAGGAGAATCCGTATAGGTGTTCGGGTGTTCAAACCCTAATGCGTGAGAAATGGTTAGTAAACGCCGTATTTAGATATCTGCCACAGTGCAGGAGAATCCGTATAGTTGTTCGAGTGTTCGAACCCTAATGCGTGAGAAATGGTACATAAGCGCCGTATTTAGATATCTGCCACAATGCAGGAGAATCCGTATAGTTGTTCGAGTGTTCGAACCCTAATGCGGGAGAAATGGTAAGTAAACGTCGTATTTACATATCTGCCACTGTGCAGGAGAATCCGTATTGGTGTTCGAGTGTTCGAATCCTAATGCATGAGAAATGGTAAGGAAACGTCTGTATTTACATATCTGGCCCTGTGCAGGAGAATCCGTATAGCTGTTCGAGTGTTTGAACCCTAATGCGTGAGAAATGGTAAGTAAACGCCGTATTTACATATCTGCCACTGTGCAGGTGAATCCGTATATGTGTTCGAGTGTTCGAACCCTAAAGCGTGAGAAATCGTAAGGAAACATTGTATTTACATATCTGCCACTGTGCAGGAGAATCCGTATAGGTGTTCGAGTGTTCGAACCCTAATGCGTGAGAAATAGGAAGGAAACGCCGTATTTACATATCTGCCACTGTGCAGGTGAATCCGTATAGGTGTTCGAGTGTTCGAACCCTAACGCATGAGAAATGGTGAGTAAACGCTGTATTTACATATCTGCCACAGTGGAGGAGAATCCGTATAGGTGTTCGAGTGTTCGAACCCTAATCCGTGAGAAATGGTAAGTAAACGCCGTATTTACATATCAGCCACTATGCAGGAGAATCCGTATAGGTGTTCGAGTGTTCGAAACCTAATGCGTGAGAAATGGTGAGTAAACGCTGTATTTACATATCTGCCACTGTGCGGGAGAATCCGTATAGGTGTTCGAGTGTTCGAAGCCTAATACGTGAGAAATGGTTAGTAAACGCCGTATTTACATATCTGCCACAGTGCAGGAGAATCGGTTTAGTGGCTCGAGTGTTCGAACCCTAATGCGTGAGAAATGGTACATAAGCGTCGTATTTAGATATCTGCCACTGTGCAGGAGAATCCATATAGTTGTTCGAGTGTTCGAACCCTAATGCGTGAGAAATGGTAAGTAAACGTCGTATTTACATATCTGCCACTGTGCAGGAGAATCCGTATAGGTGTTCGGGTGTTCGAACCCTAATGCATGAGAAATGGTAAGGAAACGTTGTATTTACATATCTACCACTGTGCAGGAGAATCCGTATAGCTGTTCGAGTGTTCGAACCCTAATGCGTGAGAAATGGTAAGTAAACGTCGTGTTTACATATCTGCCACTGTGCAGGAGTATCCGTATAGGTGTTCGGGTGTTCGAATCCTTACACGTGAGAAAGGGTAAGTAAATGCCGTTTATACATATCTGCCACTATGCAGGGGAATCCGTATAGGTGTTCGAGTATTCGAACCCTAATGCGTGGGAAGTGGTAAGTAAACGCCGTATTTACATATCTGCCACTGTGCAGGAGAATCCGTATAGGTGTTCGAGCGTTCGAACCCTAATGCGTGAGAAATGGCAAGGAATCGTTGTATTTACATATCTGCCACTGTGCAGGAGAATCCGTATAGGTGTTCGAGTGTTCGAACCCTAATGCGTGAGAAATGGTAAGGAAACGTTGTATTTATATATCTGCCACTGTGCAGGAGAATCCGTATAGCTGTTCGAGTGTTCGAACCCTCATGCATGAGAAATGGTAAGGAAACATTGTATTTACATATCTGCCACTGTGGAGGAGAATCCGTATAGGTGTTCGAGTGTTCGAACCCTAATGAGTGAGAAATGGTTAGTAAACGCCGTATTTACATATCTGCCACTGTGCAGGATTATCCGTATAGGTGTTCGAGTATTCGAACCCTAATGCATGAGAAATGGTAAGGAATCGTTGTATTTACATATCTGCCACTGTGCAGCTGAATCCGTATATGTGTTCGAGTGTTCGAACCCTAATGCGTGAGAAATGGTAAGGAAACGTTGTATTTACATATCTGCCACTGTGCAGGAGAATCCGTATAGGTGTTCGAGTGTTCGAACACTAATGCGTGAGAAATGGTAAGTAAACGCCGTATTTACATATCTGCCACTATGCAAGAGAATCCGTATAGGTGTTCGAGTGTTCGAACCCTAATGCGTGAGAAATGGTAAGGAATCTTTGCATTTACATATCTGCCACTGTGCAGGAGAATCCGTATAGCTGTTCGAGTGTTCGAACCCTAATGCGTGAGAAACGGTAAAGAAACGTTGTATTTACATATCTGCCACTGTGCAGGTGAATCCGTATATGTGTTCGAGTGTTCGAACCCTAAAGCGTGAGAAACCGTAAGGAAACATTGTATTTACATATCTGCCACTGTGCAGGAGAATCCGTGTAGGTGTTCGAGTGTTCGAACCCTAATGCGTGAGAAATAGTAAGGAAACGCCGTATTTACATATCTTCCACTGTGCAGGTGAATCCGTATAGGTGTTCGAGTGTTCGAACCCTAATGCGTCAGAAATGGTTGGTAAACGCTGTATTTACATATCTGCCACTGTGCAGGAGAATCCGTATAGGTGTTCGAGTGTTCGAACCCTAATGCGTGAGAAATGGTGAGTAAACGCTGTATTTACATATCTGACACTGTGCAGGAGAATCCGTATAGGTGTTCGAGTGTTTGAGGCCTAATGCGTGAGAAATGGTAAGGAATCATTGTATTTACATATCTGCCACCGTGCAGGAGAATCGGTATAGTGGCTCGAGTGTTCGAACCCTAATGCGTGAGAAATGGTACATAAGCATCGTATTTACATATCTGCCACTGTGCAGGAGAATCCGTGTAGTTGTTCGAGCGTTCGAACCGTAATGCGTGAGAAATGGTAAGTAAACGTCGTATTTACATATCTGCCACTGTGCAGGAGAATCCGTATAGGTGTTTAGGTGTTCGAACCCTAATGCATGAGAAATGGTAAGGAAACATTGTATTTACATATCTGCCACTGTGCAGGAGAATCCGTATAGCTGTTTGAGTGTTCGAACCCTAATGCGTGAGAAATGGTAAGTAAACGTCGTATTTACATATCTGCCACTGTGTAGGAGTATCCGTATAGGTGTTCGAATGTTCGAATCCCTACACGTGAGAAATGGTAAGTAAATGCCGTTTATAGATATCTGCCACTGTGCAGGGGAATCCGTATAGGTGTTCGAGTGTTCGAACCGTAATGCGTGAGAAGTGGTAAGTAAACGCCGTATTTACATATCTGCCACTGTGCAGGAGAATCCGTATAGGTGTTCGAGCGTTCGAACCCTAATGCGTGAGAAATGGCAAGGAATCGTTGTATTTACATATCTGCCACTGTGCAGAAAAATCCGTATAGGTGTTCGAGTGTTCGAACCCTAATGCGTGAGAAATGGTAAGGAAACGTTGTATTTATATATCTGCCACTGTGCAGGAGAATCCGTATAGCTGTTCGAGTGTTCGAACCCTCATGCATGAGAAATGGTAAGGAAACATTGTATTTACATATCTGCCACTGTGCAGGAGAATCCGTATAGCTGTTCGAGTGTTCGAACCCTAATGCGTGAGAAATGGTAAGTAAACGTCGTGTTTACATATCTGCCACTGTGCAGGAGTATCCGTATAGGTGTTCGGGTGTTCGAATCCTTACACGTGAGAAATGGTAAGTAAATGCCGTTTATACATGTCTGCCACTGTGCAGGGGAATCCGTATAGGTGTTCGAGTGTTCGAACCCTAATGCGTGGGAAGTGGTAAGTAAACGCCGTATTTACATATCTGCCACTGTGCAAGAGAATCCGTATAGGTGTTCGAGCGTTCGAACCCTAATGCGTGAGAAATGGCAAGGAATCGTTGTATTTACATATCTGCCACTGTGCAGGAGAATCCGTATAGGTGTTCGAGTGTTCGAACCCTAATGCGTGAGAAATGGTAAGGAAACGTTGTATTTATATATCTGCCACTGTGCAGGAGAATCCGTATAGCTGTTCGAGTGTTCGAACCCTCATGCATGAGAAATGGTAAGGAAACATTGTATTTACATATCTGCCACTGTGGAGGAGAATCCGTATAGGTGTTCGAGTGTTTGAACCCTAATGCGTGAGAAATGGTTAGTAAACGCCGTATTTACATATCTGCCACTGTGCAGGATTATCCGTATAGGTGTTCGAGTATTCGAACCCTAATGCATGAGAAATGGTAAGGAATCGTTGTATTTACATATCTGCCACTGTGCAGCTGAATCCGTATATGTGTTCGAGTGTTCGAACCCTAATGCGTGAGAAATGGTAAGGAAACGTTGTATTTACATATCTGCCACTGTGCAGAAAAATCCGTATAGGTGTTCGAGTGTTCGAACCCTAATGCGTGAGAAATGGTAAGGAAACGTTGTATTTATATATCTGCCACTGTGCAGGAGAATCCGTATAGCTGTTCGAGTGTTCGAACCCTCATGCATCAGAAATGGTAAGGAAACATTCTATTTACATATCTGCCACTGTGCAGGAGAATCCGTATAGCTGTTCGAGTGTTCGAACCCTAATGCGTGAGAAATGGTAAGTAAACGTCGTGTTTACATATCTGCCACTGTGCAGGAGTATCCGTATAGGTGTTCGGGTGTTCGAATCCTTACACGTGAGAAATGGTAAGTAAATGCCGTTTATACATATCTGCCACTGTGCAGGGGAATCCGTATAGGTGTTCGAGTGTTCGAACCCTAATGCGTGGGAAGTGGTAAGTAAACGCCGTATTTACATATCTGCCACTGTGCAGGAGAATCCGTATAGGTGTTCGAGCGTTCGAACCCTAATGCGTGAGAAATGGCAAGGAATCGTTGTATTTACATATCTGCCACTGTGCAGGAGAATCCGTATAGGTGTTCGAGTGTTCGAACGCTAATGCGTGAGAAATGGTAAGGAAACGTTGTATTTATATATCTGCCACTGTGCAGGAGAATCCGTATAGCTGTTCGAGTGTTCGAACCCTCATGCATGAGAAATGGTAAGGAAACATTGTATTTACATATCTGCCACTGTGGAGGAGAATCCGTATAGGTGTTCGAGTGTTCGAACCCTAATGCGTGAGAAATGGTTAGTAAACGCCGTATTTACATATCTGCCACTGTGCAGGATTATCCGTATAGGTGTTCGAGTATTCGAACACTAATGCATGAGAAATGGTAAGGAATCGTTGTATTTACATATCTGCCACTGTGCAGCTGAATCCGTATATGTGTTCGAGTGTTCGAACCCTAATGCGTGAGAAATGGTAAGGAAACGTTGTATTTACATATCTGCCACTGTGCAGGAGAATCCGTATAGGTGTTCGAGTGTTCGAACACTAATGCGTGAGAAATGGTAAGGAAACATTGTATTTACATATCTGCCACTGTGCAGGAGAATCCGTATAGCTGTTTGAGTGTTCGAACCCTAATGCGTGAGAAATGGTAAGTAAACGTCGTATTTACATATCTGCCACTGTGTAGGAGTATCCATATAGGTGTTCGAATGTTCGAATCCCTACACGTGAGAAATGGTAAGTAAATGCCGTTTATAGATATCTGCCACTGTGCAGGGGAATCCGTATAGGTGTTCGAGTGTTCGAACCGTAATGCGTGAGAAGTGGTAAGGAAACGTTGTATTTACATATCTGCCACTGTGGAGGGGAATCCGTATAGGTGTTCGGGTGTTCGAACCCTAATGCGTGAGAAATGGTTAGTAAACGCCGTATTTAGATATCTGCCACAGTGCAGGAGAATCCGTATAGTTGTTCGAGTGTTCGAACCCTAATGCGTGAGAAATGGTACATAAGCGCCGTATTTAGATATCTGCCACAATGCAGGAGAATCCGTATAGTTGTTCGAGTGTTCGAACCCTAATGCGGGAGAAATGGTAAGTAAACGTCGTATTTACATATCTGCCACTGTGCAGGAGAATCCGTATTGGTGTTCGAGTGTTCGAATCCTAATGCATGAGAAATGGTAAGGAAACGTTGTATTTACATATCTGGCCCTGTGCAGGAGAATCCGTATAGCTGTTCGAGTGTTCGAACCCTAATGCATGAGAAATGGTAAGTAAACGCCGTATTTACATATCTGCCACTGTGCAGGTGAATCTGTATATGTGTTCGAGTGTTCGAACCCTAAAGCGTGAGAAATCGTAAGGAAACATTGTATTTACATATCTGCCACTGTGCAGTAGAATCCGTATAGGTGTTCGAGTGTTCGAACCCTAATGCGTGAGAAATAGGAAGGAAACGCCGTATTTACATATCTGCCACTGTGCAGGTGAATCCGTATAGGAGTTCGAGTGTTCGAACCCTAATGCATGAGAAATGGTGAGTAAACGCTGTATTTACATATCTGCCACAGTGTAGGAGAATCCGTATAGGTGTTCGAGTGTTCGAACCCTAATCCGTGAGAAATGGTAAGTAAACGCCGTATTTACATATCAGCCACTATGCAGGAGAATCCGTATAGGTGTTCGAGTGTTCGAAACCTAATGCGTGTGAAATGGTGAGTAAACGCTGTATTTACATATCTGCCAATGTGCAGGAGAATCCGTATAGGTGTTCGAGTGTTCGAAGCCTAATACGTGAGAAATGGTTAGTAAACGCCGTATTTACATATCTGCCACAGTGCAGGAGAATCGGTTTAGTGGCTCGAGTGTTCGAAACCTAATGCGTGAGAAATGGTACATAAGCGTCGTATTTAGATATCTGCCACTGTGCAGGAGAATCCATATAGTTGTTCGAGTGTTCGAACCCTAATGCGTGAGAAATGGTAAGGAAACGTTGTATTTACATATCTGCCACTGTGCAGAAGAATCTGTATAGGTGTTCGAGTGTTCGAACACTAATGCGTGAGAATTGGTAAGTAAACGCCGTATTTACATATCTGCCACTATGCAAGAGAATCCGTATAGGTGTTCGAGTGTTCGAACCCTAATGCGTGAGAAATGGTAAGGAATCTTTGCATTTACATATCTGCCACTGTGCAGGAGAATCCGTATAGCTGTTCGAGTGTTCGAACCCTAATGCGTGAGAAACGGTAAAGAAACGTTGTATTTACATATCTGCCACTGTGCAGGTGAATCCGTATATGTGTTCGAGTGTTCGAACCCTAAAGCGTGAGAAACCGTAAGGAAACATTGTATTTACGTATCTGCCACTGTGCAGGAGAATCCGTGTAGGTGTTCGAGTGTTCGAACCCTAATGCGTGAGAAATAGTAAGGAAACGCCGTATTTACATATCTTCCACTGTGCAGGTGAATCCGTATAGGTGTTCGAGTGTTCGAACCCTAATGCGTCAGAAATGGTTGGTAAACGCTGTATTTACATATCTGCCACTGTGCAGGAGAATCCGTATAGGTGTTCGAGTGTTCGAACCCTAATGCGTGAGAAATGGTAAGTAAACGCCGTATTTACATATCTGCCACTGTGCAGGAGAATCCGTATAGGTGTTCGAGTGTTCGAAATCTAATGCGTGAGAAATGGTGAGTAAACGCTGTATTTACATATCTGACACTGTGCAGGAGAATCCGTATAGGTGTTCGAGTGTTCGAGGCCTAATGCGTGAGAAATGGTAAGGAATCATTGTATTTACATATCTGCCACCGTGCAGGAGAATCGGTATAGTGGCTCGAGTGTTCGAACCCTAATGCGTGAGAAATGGTACATAAGCGTCGTATTTAGATATCTGCCACTGTGCAGGAGAATCCGTGTAGTTGTTCGAGCGTTCGAACCGTAATGCGTGAGAAATGGTAAGTAAACGTCGTATTTACATATCTGCCACTGTGCAGGAGAATCCGTATAGGTGTTTAGGTGTTCGAACCCTAATGCATGAGAAATGGGAAGGAAACATTGTATTTACATATCTGCCACTGTGCAGGAGAATCCGTATAGCTGTTTGAGTGTTCGAACCCTAATGCGTGAGAAATGGTAAGTAAACGTCGTATTTACATATCTGCCACTGTGTTGGAGTATCCGTATAGGTCTTCGAATGTTCGAATCCCTACACGTGAGAAATGGTAAGTAAATGCCGTTTATAGATATCTGCCACTGTGCAGGGGAATCCGTATAGGTGTTCGAGTGTTCGAACCGTAATGCGTGAGAAGTGGTAAGTAAACGCCGTATTTACATATCTGCCACTGTGCAGGAGAATCCGTATAGGTGTTCGAGCGTTCGAACCCTAATGCGTGAGAAATGGCAAGGAATCGTTGTATTTACATATCTGCCACTGTGCAGAAAAATCCGTATAGGTGTTCGAGTGTTCGAACCCTAATGCGTGAGAAATGGTAAGGAAACGTTGTATTTATATATCTGCCACTGTGCAGGAGAATCCGTATAGCTGTTCGAGTGTTCGAACCCTCATGCATGAGAAATGGTAAGGAAACATTGTATTTACATATCTGCCACTGTGCAGGAGAATCCGTATAGCTGTTCGAGTGTTCGAACCCTAATGCGTGAGAAATGGTAAGTAAACGTCGTGTTTACATATCTGCCACTGTGCAGGAGTATCCGTATAGGTGTTCGGGTGTTCGAATCCTTACACGTGAGAAATGGTAAGTAAATGCCGTTTATACATATCTGCCACTGTGCAGGGGAATCCGTATAGGTGTTCGAGTGTTCGAACCCTAATGCGTGGGAAGTGGTAAGTAAACGCCGTATTTACATATCTGCCACTGTGCAGGAGAATCCGTATAGGTGTTCGAGCGTTCGAACCCTAATGCGTGAGAAATGGCAAGGAATCGTTGTATTTACATATCTGCCACTGTACAGGAGAATCCGTATAGGTGTTCGAGTGTTCGAACCCTAATGCGTGAGAAATGGTAAGGAAACGTTGTATTTATATATCTGCCACTGTGCAGGAGAATCCGTATAGCTGTTCGAGTGTTCGAACCCTCATGCATGAGAAATGGTAAGGAAACATTGTATTTACATATCTGCCACTGTGGAGGAGAATCCGTATAGGTGTTCGAGTGTTCGAACCCTAATGCGTGAGAAATGGTTAGTAAACGCCGTATTTACATATCTGCCACTGTGCAGGATTATCCGTATAGGTGTTCGAGTATTCGAACCCTAATGCATGAGAAATGGTAAGGAATCGTTGTATTTACATATCTGCCACTGTGCAGCTGAATCCGTATATGTGTTCGAGTGTTCGAACCCTAATGCGAGAGAAATAGTAAGGAAACGTTGTATTTACATATCTGCCACTGTGCAGAAAAATCCGTATAGGTGTTCGAGTGTTTGAACCAAATGCGTGAGAAATGGTAAGGAAACGTTGTATTTATATATCTGCCACTGTGCAGGAGAATCCGTATAGCTGTTCGAGTGTTCGAACCCTCATGCATGAGAAATGGTAAGGAAACATTGTATTTACATATCTGCCACTGTGCAGGAGAATCCGTATAGCTGTTCGAGTGTTCGAACCCTAATGCGTGAGAAATGGTAAGTAAACGTCGTGTTTACATATCTGCCACTGTGCAGGAGTATCCGTATAGGTGTTCGGGTGTTCGAATCCTTACACGTGAGAAATGGTAAGTAAATGCCGTTTATACATATCTGCCACTGTGCAGGGGAATCCGTATAGGTGTTCGAGTGTTCGAACCCTAATGCGTGGGAAGTGGTAAGTAAACGCCGTATTTACATATCTGCCACTGTGCAGGAGAATCCGTATAGGTGTTCGAGCGTTCGAACCCTAATGCGTGAGAAATGGCAAGGAATCGTTGTATTTACATATCTGCCACTGTGCAGGAGTATCCGTATAGGTGTTCGAGTGTTCGAACCCTAATGCGTGAGAAATGGTAAGGAAACGTTGTATTTATATATCTGCCACTGTGCAGGAGAATCCGTATAGCTGTTCGAGTGTTCGAACCCTCATGCATGAGAAATGGTAAGGAAACATTGTATTTACATATCTGCCACTGTGGAGGAGAATCCGTATAGGTGTTCGAGTGTTCGAACCCTAATGCGTGAGAAATGGTTAGTAAACGCCGTATTTACATATCTGCCACTGTGCAGGATTATCCGTATAGGTGTTCGACTATTCGAACCCTAATGCATGAGAAATGGTAAGGAATCGTTGTATTTACATATCTGCCACTGTGCAGCTGAATCCGTATATGTGTTCGAGTGTTCGAACCCTAATGCGTGAGAAATGGTAAGGAAACGTTGTATTTACATATCTGCCACTGTGCAGGAGAATCCGTATAGGTGTTCGAGTGTTCGAACACTAATGCGTGAGAAATGGTAAGGAAACATTGTATTTACATATCTGCCACTGTGCAGGAGAATCCGTATAGCTGTTTGAGTGTTCGAACCCTAATGCGTGAGAAATGGTAAGTAAACGTCGTATTTACATATCTGCCACTGTGTAGGAGTATCCGTATAGGTGTTCGAATGTTCGAATCCCTACACGTGAGAAATGGTAAGTAAATGCCGTTTATAGATATCTGCCACTGTGCAGGGGAATCCGTATAGGTGTTCGAGTGTTCGAACCGTAATGCGTGAGAAGTGGTAAGGAAACGTTGTATTTACATATCTGCCACTGTGCAGGGGAATCCGTATAGGTGTTCGGGTGTTCGAACCCTAATGCGTGAGAAATGGTTAGTAAACGCCGTATTTAGATATCTGCCACAGTGCAGGAGAATCTGTATAGTTGTTCGAGTGTTCGAACCCTAATGCGTGAGAAATGGTACATAAGCGCCGTATTTAGATATCTGCCACAATGCAGGAGAATCCGTATAGTTGTTCGAGTGTTCGAACCCTAATGCGGGAGAAATGGTAAGTAAACGTCGTATTTACATATCTGCCACTGTGCAGGAGAATCCGTATTGGTGTTCGAGTGTTCGAATCCTAATGCATGAGAAATGGTAAGGAAACGTTGTATTTACATATCTGGCCCTGTGCAGTAGAATCCGTATAGCTGTTCGAGTGTTCGAACCCTAATGCGTGAGAAATGGTAAGTAAACGCCGTATTTACATATCTGCCACTGTGCAGGTGAATCTGTATATGTGTTCGAGTGTTCGAACCCTAAAGCGTGAGAAATCGTAAGGAAACATTGTATTTACATATCTGCCACTGTGCAGGAGAATCCGTATAGGTGTTCGAGTGTTCGAACCCTAATGCGTGAGAAATAGGAAGGAAACGCCGTATTTACATATCTGCCACTGTGCAGGTGAATCCGTATAGGAGTTCGAGTGTTCGAACCCTAATGCATGAGAAATGGTGAGTAAACGCTGTATTTACATATCTGCCACAGTGTAGGAGAATCCGTATAGGTGTTCGAGTGTTCGAACCCTAATCCGTGAGAAATGGTAAGTAAACGCCGTATTTACATATCAGCCACTATGCAGGAGAATCCGTATAGGTGTTCGAGTGTTCGAAACCTAATGCGTGTGAAATGGTGAGTAAACGCTGTATTTACATATCTGCCAATCTGCAGGAGAATCCGTATAGGTGTTCGAGTGTTCGAAGCCTAATACGTGAGAAATGGTTAGTAAACGCCGTATTTACATATCTGCCACAGTGCAGGAGAATCGGTTTAGTGGCTCGAGTGTTCGAACCCTAATGCGTGAGAAATGGTACATAAGCGTCGTATTTAGATATCTGCCACTGTGCAGGAGAATCCATATAGTTGTTCGAGTGTTCGAACCCTAATGCGTGAGAAATGGTAAGTAAACGTTGTATTTACATATCTGCCACTGTGCAGGAGAATCCGTATAGGTGTTCGGGTGTTCGAACCCTAATGCATGAGAAATGGTAAGGAAACGTTGTATTTACATATCTGCCACTGTGCAGGAGAATCCGTATAGATGTTCGAGTGTTCGAACCCTAATGCGTGAGAAATGGTAAGTAAACGTCATGTTTACATATCTGCCACTGTGCAGGAGTATCCGTATAGGTGTTCGGGTGTTCGAATCCTTACACGTGAGAAATGGTAAGTAAATGCCGTTTCTACATATCTGCCACTGTGCAGGGGAATCCGTATAGGTGTTCGAGTGTTCGAACCCTAATGCGTGGGAAGTGGTAAGTAAACGCCGTATTTACATATCTGCCACTGTGCAGGAGAATCCGTATAGGTGTTCGAGCGTTCGAACCCTAATGCGTGAGAAATGGCAAGGAATCGTTGTATTTACATATCTGCCACTGTGCAGGAGAATCCGTATAGGTGTTCGAGTGTTCGAACCCTAATGCGTGAGAAATGGTAAGGAAACGTTGTATTTATATATCTGCCACTGTTCAGGAGAATCCGTATAGCTGTTCGAGTGTTCGAACCCTCATGCATGAGAAATGGTAAGGAAACATTGTATTTACATATCTGCCACTGTGGAGGAGAATCCGTATAGGTGTTCGAGTGTTCGAACCCTAATGCGTGAGAAATGGTTAGTAAACGCCGTATTTACATATCTGCCACTGTGCAGGATTATCCGTATAGGTGTTCGAGTATTCGAACCCTAATGCATGAGAAATGGTAAGGAATCGTTGTATTTACATATCTGCCACTGTGCAGCTGAATCCGTATATGTGTTCGAGTGTTCGAACCCTAATGCGTGAGAAATGGTAAGGAAACGTTGTATTTACATATCTGCCACTGTGCAGGAGAATCCGTATAGGTGTTCGAGTGTTCGAACACTAATGCGTGAGAAATGGTAAGTAAACGCCGTATTTACATATCTGCCACTATGCAAGAGAATCCGTATAGGTGTTCGAGTGTTCGAACCCTAATGCGTGAGAAATGGTAAGGAATCTTTGCATTTACATATCTCCCACTATGCAGGAGAATCCGTATAGCTGTTCGAGTGTTCGAACCCTAATGCGTGAGAAACGGTAAAGAAACGTTGTATTTACATATCTGCCACTGTGCAGGTGAATCCGTATATGTGTTCGAGTGTTCGAACCCTAAAGCGTGAGAAATCGTAACGAAACATTGTATTTACATATTTGCCACTGTGCAGGAGAATCCGTATAGGTGTTCGAGTGTTCGAACCCTAATGCGTGAGAAATAGTAAGGAAACGCCGTATTTACATATCTGCCACTGTGCAGGTGAATCCGTATAGGTGTTCGAGTGTTCGAACCCTAATGCGTGAGAAATGGTGGGTAAACGCTGTATTTACATATCTGCCACTGTGCAGGAGAATCCGTATAGGTGTTCGCGTGTTCGAACCCTAATGCGTGAGAATTGGTAAGTAAACGCCGTATTTACATATCTGCCACTGTGCAGGAGAATCCGTTTAGGTGTTCGAGTGTTCGAAATCTAATGCGTGAGAAATGGTGAGTAAACGCTGTATTTACATATCTGCCACTGTGCAGTAGAATCCGTGTAGGTGTTCGATTGTTCGAAGCCTAATGCGTGAGAAATGGTAAGGAATCGTTGTATTTACATATCTGCCACTGTGCAGGAGAATCGGTATAGTGGCTCGATTGTTCGAACCCTAATGCGCGAGAAATGGTACATAAGCGTCGTATTTAGATATCTGCCACTGTGCAGGAGAATCCGTGTAGTTGTTCGAGTGTTCGAACCGTAATGCGTGAGAAATGGTAAGTAAACGTCGTATTTACATATCTGCCACTGTGCAGGAGAATCCGTATAGGTGTTCGAGTGTTCGAATCCTAATGCATGAGAAATGGTAAGGAAACGTTCTATTTACATATCTGCCACTGTGCAGGAGAATCCGTATAGCTGTTTGAGTGTTCGAACCCTAATTCGTGAGAAATGGTAAGTAAACGCCGTATTTACATATCTGCCACTGTGCAGGAGTATCCGTATAGGTGTTCGAGTGTTCGAACCCTAATGCGTGAGTAATGGAAAGGGATCGTTGTATTTACATATCTGCCACTGTGCAGGAGAATCCTTATATGTGTTCGAGTGTTCGAACCCTAAAGCGCGAGAAATCGTAAGGAAACATTGTATTTACATATCTGCCACTGTGCAGGAGAATCCGTATAGGTGTTCGAGTGTTCGAACCCTAATGCGTGAGAAATAGGAAGGAAACGCCGTATTTACATATCTGCCACTGTGCAGGTGAATCCGTATAGGTGTTCGAGTGTTCGAACCCTAATGCGTGAGAAATGGTGAGTAAACGCTGTATTTACATATCTGCCACTGTGTAGTAGAATCCGTATAGGTGTTCGAGTGTTCGAACCCTAATCCGTGAGAAATGGTAAGTAAACGCCGTATTTACATATCTGCCACTGTGCAGGAGAATCCGTATTGGTGTTCGAGTGTTCGAAACCTAATGCGTGAGAAATGGTGAGTAAACGTTGTATTTACATATCTGCCACTGTGCAGGAGAATCCGTATAGGTGTTCGAGTGTTCGAAGCCTAATACGTGAGAAATGGTTAGTAAACGCCGTATTTACATATCTGCCACAAAGCAGGAGAATCGGTATAGTGGCTCGAGTGTTCGAACCCTAATGCGTGATAAATGGTACATAAGCGTCGTATTTTGATATCTGCCACTGTGCAGGAGAATCCGTATATTTGTTCGAGTGTTCGAACCCTAATGCGTGAGAAATGGTAAGTAAACGTCGTATTTACATATCTGCCACTGTGCAGGAGAATCCGTATAGGTGTTCGGGTGTTCGAACCCTAATGCATGAGAAATGGTAAGTAAACGACGTATTTGTATATCTGCCACTGTACAGGAGAATCCGTATAGGTGTTCGAGTGTTCGAACCCTAATGCATGAGAAATGGTAAGGAAACGTTGTATTTATATATCTGCCACTGTGCAGGAGAATCCGTATAGCTATTCGAGTGTTCGAACCCTCATGCATGAGAAATGGTAAGGAAACATTGTATTTACATATCTGCCACTGTGGAGGAGAATCCGTATAGGTGTTCGAGTGTTCGGACCCTAATGCGTGAGAAATGGTTAGTAAACGCCGTATTTACATATCTGCCACTGTGCAGGATTATCCGTATAGGTGTTCGAGTATTCGAACCCTAATGCATGCGAAATGGTAAGGAATCGTTGTATTTACATATCTGCCACAGTGCAGCTGAATCCGTATATGTGTTCGAGTGTTCGAACCCTAATGCGTCAGAAATGGTGGGTAAACGCTGTATTTACATATCTGCCATTGTGCAGGAGAATCCGTATAGGTGTTCGAGTGTTCGAACCCTAATGCGTGAGAAATGGTAAGTAAGCGCTGTATTTACATATCTGCCACTGTGCAGGAGAATCCGTATAGGTGTTCGAGTGTTCGAACACTAATGCGTGAGAAATGGTAAGTAAACGCCGTATTTACATATCTGCCACTATGCAAGAGAATCCGTATAGGTGTTCGAGTGTTCGAACCCTAATGCGTGAGAAACGGTAAGGAATCTTTGCATTTACATATCTGCCACTGTGCAGGAGAATCCGTATAGCTGTTCGAGGGTTCGAACCCTAATGCGTGAGAAACGGTAAAGAAACGTTGTATTTACATATCTGCCACTGTGCAGGTTAATCCGTATATGTGTTCGAGTGTTCGAACCCTAAAGCGTGAGAAACCGTAAGGAAACATTGTATTTACATATCTGCCACTGTGCAGGAGAATCCGTGTAGGTGTTCAAGTGTTCGAACCCTAATGCGTGAGAAATAGTAAGGAAACGCCGTATTTACATATCTTCCACTGTGCAGGTGAATCCGTATAGGTGTTCGAGTGTTCGAACCCTAATGCGTCAGAAATGGTTGGTAAACGCTGTATTTACTTATCTGCCACTGTGCAGGAGAATCCGTATAGGTGTTCGAGTGTTCGAACCCTAATGCGTGAGAAATGGTAAGTAAACGCCGTATTTACATATCTGCCACTGTGTAGGAGAATCCGTATAGGTGTTCGAGTGTTCGAAATCTAATGCGTGAGAAATGGTGAGTAAACGCTGTATTTACATATCTGCCACTGTGCAGGAGAATCCGTATAGGTGTTCGAGTGTTCGAGGCCTAATGCGTGAGAAATGGTAGGAATCGTTGTATTTACATATCTGCCACCATGCAGGAGAATCGGTATAGTGGCTCGAGTGTTCGAACCCTAATGCGTGAGAAATGGTACATAAGCGTCGTATTTAGATATCTGCCACTGTGCAGGAGAATCCGTGTAGTTGTTCGAGTGTTCGAACCGTAATGCGTGAGAAATGGTAAGTAAACGTCGTATTTACATATCTGCCACTGTGCAGGAGAATCCGTATAGGTGTTCGGGTGTTCGAACCCTAATGCATGAGAAATGGCAAGGAAACGTTGTATTTACATATCTGCCACTATGCAGGAGAATCCGTATAGCTGTTCGAGTGTTCGAACCCTAATGCGTGAGAAATGGTAAGTAAACGTCGTATTTACATATCTGCCACTGTGCAGGATAATCCGTATAGGTGTTCGAATGTTCGAATCCTTACACGTGAGAAATGGTAAGTAAATGCCGTTTATACATATCTGCCACTGTGCAGGGGAATCCGTATAGGTGTTCGAGTGTTCGAACACTAATGCGTGAGAAGTGGTAAGTAACGCCGTATTTACATATCTGCCACTGTGCAGGATAATCCGTATAGGTGTTCGAGTATTCGAACCCTAATGCGTGAGAAAATGGTAACGAATCGTTGTATTTACATATCTGCCACTATGCAGCTGAATCCGTATATGTGTTCGAGTGTTCGAACCCTAATGCGTGAGAAATGGTAAGGAAACGTTGTATTTACATATCTGCCACTGTGCAGGAGAATCCGTATAGGTGTTCGGGTGTTCGAACCCTAATGCGTGAGAAATGGTTAGTAAACGCCGTATTTAGATATCTGCCACAGTGGAGGAGAATCCGTATAGTTGTTCGAGTGTTCGAACCCTAATGCGTGAGAAATGGTAAGGAATCATTGTATTTACAAATCTGCCACTGTGCAGGAGAATTCGTATAGGTGTTCGAGTGTTCGAACCCTAATGCGGGAGAAATGGTAAGGAAACGTTGTATTTACATATCTGCCACTGTGCAGGAGAATCCGTATAGGTGTTCGAGTGTTCGAATCCTAATGCATGAGAAATGGTAAGGAAACGTTGTATTTACATATCTGCCACTGTGCAGGAGAATCCGTATAGCTGTTCGAGTGTTTGAACCCTAATGCGTGAGAAATGGTAAGTAAACGCCGTATTTACATATCTGCCACTGTGCAGGAGTATCCGTATCGGTGTTCGAGTGTTCGAACCCTAATGCGTGAGTAATGGAAAGGGATCGTTGTATTTACATATCTGCCACTGTGCATGAGAATCCTTATAGGTGTTCGAGTGTTCGAACCCTAATGCGTGAGAAACGGTAAGGAAACGTTGTATTTACATATCTGCCACTGTGCAGGTGAATCCGTATATGTGTTCGAGTGTTCGAACCCTAAAGCGTGAGAAATCGTAAGGAAACATTGTATTTACATATCTGCCGCTGTGCAGGAGAATCCGTATAGGTGTTCGAGTGTTCGAACCCTAATGCGTGAGAAATAGGAATGAAACGCCGTATTTACATATCTGCCACTGTGCAGGTGAATCCATATAGGTGTTCGAGTGTTCAGACCCTAATGCGTGAGAAATGGTGAGTAAACGCTGTATTTACATATCTGCCACTGTGTAGGAGAATCCGTATAGGTGTTCGAGTGTTCGAACCCTAATCCGTGAGAAATGGTAAGTAAACGCCGTATTTACATATCTGCCACTGTGCAGGAGAATTGTATAGGTGTTCGAGTGTTCGAAACCTAATGCGTGAGAAATGATGAGTAAACGCTGTATTTACATATCTGCCACTGTGCAGGAGAATCCGTATAGGTGTTCGAGTGTTCGAAGCCTAATACATGAGAAATGGTTAGTAAACGCCGTATTTACATATCTGCCACAGTGCAGGAGAATCGGTATAGTGGCTCGAGTGTTCGAACCCTAATGCGTGAGAAATGGTACATAAGCGTCGTATTTAGATATCTGCCAATGTGCAGGAGAATCCGTATAGTTGTTCGAGTGTTCGAACCCTAATGTGTGAGAAATGGTAAGTAAACGTCGTATTTACATGTCTGCCACTGTGCAGGAGAATCCGTATAGGTGTTCGGGTGTTCGAACCCTAATGCATGAGAAATGGTAAGTAAACGACGTATTTGTATATCTGCCACTGTACTGGAGAATCCGTATAGGTGTTCGAGTGTTCGAACCCTAATGCGTGAGAAATGGTAAGGAAACGTTGTATTTATATATCTGCCACTGTACAGGAGAATCCGTATAGCTGTTCGAGTGTTCGAACCCTCATGCATGAGAAATGGTAAGGAAACATTGTATTTACATATCTGCCACTGTGGAGGACAATCCGTATAGGTGTTCGAGTGTTCGAACCCTAATGCGTGAGAAATGGTTACTAACGCCGTATTTACATATCTGCCACTGTGCAGGATTATCCGTATAGGTGTTCGAGTATTCGAACCCTAATGCATGAGAAATGGTAAGGAATCGTTGTATTTACATATCTGCCACTGTGCAGCTGAATCCGTATATGTGTTCGAGTGTTCGAACCCTAATGCATGAGAAATGGTGAGGAAACGTTGTATTTACATATCTGCCACTGTGGAGGAGAATCCGTATAGGTGTTCGAGTGTTCGAACAATAATGCGTGAGCAATGGTAAGTAAACGCCGTATTTACATATCTGCCACTATGCAGGAGAATCCGTATAGGTGTTCGAGTGTTCGAACCCTAATACGTGAGAAATGGTAAGGAATCATTGCATTTACATATTTGCCACTGTGTAGGAGAATCCGTATAGCTGTTCGAGTGTTCGAACCCTAATGCGTGAGAAACGGTAAAGAAACGTTGTATTTACATATCTGCCACTGTGCAGGTGAATCCGTATATGTGTTCGAGTGTTCGAACCCTAAAGCGTGAGAAATCGTAAGGAAACATTGTATTTACATATTTGCCACTGTGCAGGAGAATCCGTATAGGTGTTCGAGTGTTCGAACCCTAATGCGTGAGAAATAGTAAGGAAACGCCGTATTTACATATCTGCCACTGTGCAGGTGAATCCGTATAGGTGTTCGAGTGTTCGAACCCTAATGCGTGAGAAATGGTGGGTAAACGCTGTATTTACATATCTGCCACTGTGCAGGATAATCCGTATAGGTGTTCGAGTATTCGAACCCTAATGCGTGAGAAAATGGTAAGGAATCGTTGTATTTACATATCTGCCACTGTGCAGCTGAATCCGTATATGTGTTCGAGTGTTCGAACCCTAATGCGTGAGAAATGGTAAGGAAACGTTGTATTTACATATCTGCCACTGTGCAGGAGAATCCGTATAGGTGTTCGGGTGTTCGAACCCTAATGCGTGAGAAATGGTTAGTAAACGCCGTATTTAGATATCTGCCACAGTGCAGGAGAATCCGTATAGTTGTTCGAGTGTTCGAACCCTAATGCGTGAGAAATGGTAAGGAATCATTGTATTTACAAATCTGCCACTGTGCAGGAGAATTCGTATAGGTGTTCGAGTGTTCGAACCCTAATGCGGGAGAAATGGTAAGGAAACGTTGTATTTACATATCTGCCACTGTGCAGGAGAATCCGTATAGGTGTTCGAGTGTTCGAATCCTAATGCATGAGAAATGGTAAGGAAACGTTGTATTTACATATCTGCCACTGTGCAGGAGAATCCGTATAGCTGTTCGAGTGTTTGAACCCTAATGCGTGAGAAATGGTAAGTAAACGCCGTATTTACATATCTGCCACTGTGCAGGAGTATCCGTATCGGTGTTCGAGTGTTCGAACCCTAATGCGTGAGTAATGGAAAGGGATCGTTGTATTTACATATCTGCCACTGTGCATGAGAATCCTTATAGGTGTTCGAGTGTTCGAACCCTAATGCGTGAGAAACGGTAAGGAAACGTTGTATTTACATATCTGCCACTGTGCAGGTGAATCCGTATATGTGTTCGAGTGTTCGAACCCTAAAGCGTGAGAAATCGTAAGGAAACATTGTATTTACATATCTGCCGCTGTGCAGGAGAATCCGTATAGGTGTTCGAGTGTTCGAACCCTAATGCGTGAGAAATAGGAATGAAACGCCGTATTTACATATCTGCCACTGTGCAGGTGAATCCATATAGGTGTTCGAGTGTTCAGACCCTAATGCGTGAGAAATGGTGAGTAAACGCTGTATTTACATATCTGCCACTGTGTAGGAGAATCCGTATAGGTGTTCGAGTGTTCGAACCCTAATCCGTGAGAAATGGTAAGTAAACGCCGTATTTACATATCTGCCACTGTGTAGGAGAATTGTATAGGTGTTCGAGTGTTCGAAACCTAATGCGTGAGAAATGATGAGTAAACGCTGTATTTACATATCTGCCACTGTGCAGGAGAATCCGTATGGGTGTTCGAGTGTTCGAAGCCTAATACATGAGAAATGGTTAGTAAACGCCGTATTTACATATCTGCCACAGTGCAGGAGAATCGGTATAGTGGCTCGAGTGTTCGAACCGTAATGCGTGAGAAATGGTACATAAGCGTCGTATTTAGATATCTGCCAATGTGCAGGAGAATCCGTATAGTTGTTCGAGTGTTCGAACCCTAATGTGTGAGAAATGGTAAGTAAACGTCGTATTTACATGTCTGCCACTGTGCAGGAGAATCCGTATAGGTGTTCGGGTGTTCGAACCCTAATGCATGAGAAATGGTAAGTAAACGACGTATTTGTATATCTGCCACTGTACTGGAGAATCCGTATAGGTGTTCGAGTGTTCGAACCCTAATGCGTGAGAAATGGTAAGGAAACGTTGTATTTATATATCTGCCACTGTACAGGAGAATCCGTATAGCTGTTCGAGTGTTCGAACCCTCATGCATGAGAAATGGTAAGGAAACATTGTATTTACATATCTGCCACTGTGGAGGACAATCCGTATAGGTGTTCGAGTGTTCGAACCCTAATGCGTGAGAAATGGTTACTAACGCCGTATTTACATATCTGCCACTGTGCAGGATTATCCGTATAGGTGTTCGAGTATTCGAACCCTAATGCATGAGAAATGGTAAGGAATCGTTGTATTTACATATCTGCCACTGTGCAGCTGAATCCGTATATGTGTTCGAGTGTTCGAACCCTAATGCATGAGAAATGGTGAGGAAACGTTGTATTTACATATCTGCCACTGTGGAGGAGAATCCGTATAGGTGTTCGAGTGTTCGAACAATAATGCGTGAGCAATGGTAAGTAAACACCGTATTTACATATCTGCCACTATGCAGGAGAATCCGTATAGGTGTTCGAGTGTTCGAACCCTAATGCGTGAGAAATGGTAAGGAATCATTGCATTTACATATTTGCCACTGTGTAGGAGAATCCGTATAGCTGTTCGAGTGTTCGAACCCTAATGCGTGAGAAACGGTAAAGAAACGTTGTATTTACATATCTGCCACTGTGCAGGTGAATCCGTATATGTGTTCGAGTGTTCGAACCCCTAATGCGTGAGAAATGGTTAGTAAACGCCGTATTTAGATATCTGCCACAGTGCAGGAGAATCCGTATAGTTGTTCGAGTGTTCGAACCCTAATGCGTGAGAAATGGTAAGGAATCATTGTATTTACAAATCTGCCACTGTGCAGGAGAATTCGTATAGGTGTTCGAGTGTTCGAACCTAATGCGGGAGAAATGGTAAGGAAACGTTGTATTTACATATCTGCCACTGTGCAGGATAATCCGTATAGGTGTTCGAGTATTCGAACCCTAATGCGTGAGAAAATGGTAAGGAATCGTTGTATTTACATATCTGCCACTGTGCAGCTGAATCCGTATATGTGTTCGAGTGTTCGAACCCTAATGCGTGAGAAATGGTAAGGAAACGTTGTATTTACATATCTGCCACTGTGCAGGAGAATCCGTATAGGTGTTCGGGTGTTCGAACCCTAATGCGTGAGAAATGGTTAGTAAACGCCGTATTTAGATATCTGCCACAGTGCAGGAGAATCCGTATAGTTGTTCGAGTGTTCGAACCCTAATGCGTGAGAAATGGTAAGGAATCATTGTATTTACAAATCTGCCACTGTGCAGGAGAATTCGTATAGGTGTTCGAGTGTTCGAACCCTAATGCGGGAGAAATGGTAAGGAAACGTTGTATTTACATATCTGCCACTGTGCAGGAGAATCCGTATAGGTGTTCGAGTGTTCGAACCCTAATGCGTGAGAAATAGGAATGAAACGCCGTATTTACATATCTGCCACTGTGCAGGTGAATCCATATAGGTGTTCGAGTGTTCAGACCCTAATGCGTGAGAAATGGTGAGTAAACGCTGTATTTACATATCTGCCACTGTGTAGGAGAATCCGTATAGGTGTTCGAGTGTTCGAACCCTAATCCGTGAGAAATGGTAAGTAAACGCCGTATTTACATATCTGCCACTGTGTAGGAGAATTGTATAGGTGTTCGAGTGTTCGAAACCTAATGCGTGAGAAATGATGAGTAAACGCTGTATTTACATATCTGCCACTGTGCAGGAGAATCCGTATGGGTGTTCGAGTGTTCGAAGCCTAATACATGAGAAATGGTTAGTAAACGCCGTATTTACATATCTGCCACAGTGCAGGAGAATCGGTATAGTGGCTCGAGTGTTCGAACCGTAATGCGTGAGAAATGGTACATAAGCGTCGTATTTAGATATCTGCCAATGTGCAGGAGAATCCGTATAGTTGTTCGAGTGTTCGAACCCTAATGTGTGAGAAATGGTAAGTAAACGTCGTATTTACATGTCTGCCACTGTGCAGGAGAATCCGTATAGGTGTTCGGGTGTTCGAACCCTAATGCATGAGAAATGGTAAGTAAACGACGTATTTGTATATCTGCCACTGTACTGGAGAATCCGTATAGGTGTTCGAGTGTTCGAACCCTAATGCGTGAGAAATGGTAAGGAAACGTTGTATTTATATATCTGCCACTGTACAGGAGAATCCGTATAGCTGTTCGAGTGTTCGAACCCTCATGCATGAGAAATGGTAAGGAAACATTGTATTTACATATCTGCCACTGTGGAGGACAATCCGTATAGGTGTTCGAGTGTTCGAACCCTAATGCGTGAGAAATGGTTACTAACGCCGTATTTACATATCTGCCACTGTGCAGGATTATCCGTATAGGTGTTCGAGTATTCGAACCCTAATGCATGAGAAATGGTAAGGAATCGTTGTATTTACATATCTGCCACTGTGCAGCTGAATCCGTATATGTGTTCGAGTGTTCGAACCCTAATGCATGAGAAATGGTGAGGAAACGTTGTATTTACATATCTGCCACTGTGGAGGAGAATCCGTATAGGTGTTCGAGTGTTCGAACAATAATGCGTGAGCAATGGTAAGTAAACACCGTATTTACATATCTGCCACTATGCAGGAGAATCCGTATAGGTGTTCGAGTGTTCGAACCCTAATGCGTGAGAAATGGTAAGGAATCATTGCATTTACATATTTGCCACTGTGTAGGAGAATCCGTATAGCTGTTCGAGTGTTCGAACCCTAATGCGTGAGAAACGGTAAAGAAACGTTGTATTTACATATCTGCCACTGTGCAGGTGAATCCGTATATGTGTTCGAGTGTTCGAACCCTAAAGCGTGAGAAATCGTAAGGAAACATTGTATTTACATATTTGCCACTGTGCAGGAGAATCCGTATAGGTGTTCGAGTGTTCGAACCCTAATGCGTGAGAAATAGTAAGGAAACGCCGTATTTACATATCTGCCACTGTGCAGGTGAATCCGTATAGGTGTTCGAGTGTTCGAACCCTAATGCGTGAGAAATGGTGGGTAAACGCTGTATTTACATATCTGCCACTGTGCAGGATAATCCGTATAGGTGTTCGAGTATTCGAACCCTAATGCGTGAGAAAATGGTAAGGAATCGTTGTATTTACATATCTGCCACTGTGCAGCTGAATCCGTATATGTGTTCGAGTGTTCGAACCCTAATGCGTGAGAAATGGTAAGGAAACGTTGTATTTACATATCTGCCACTGTGCAGGAGAATCCGTATAGGTGTTCGGGTGTTCGAACCCTAATGCGTGAGAAATGGTTAGTAAACGCCGTATTTAGATATCTGCCACAGTGCAGGAGAATCCGTATAGTTGTTCGAGTGTTCGAACCCTAATGCGTGAGAAATGGTAAGGAATCATTGTATTTACAAATCTGCCACTGTGCAGGAGAATTCGTATAGGTGTTCGAGTGTTCGAACCCTAATGCGGGAGAAATGGTAAGGAAACGTTGTATTTACATATCTGCCACTGTGCAGGAGAATCCGTATAGGTGTTCGAGTGTTCGAATCCTAATGCATGAGAAATGGTAAGGAAACGTTGTATTTACATATCTGCCACTGTGCAGGAGAATCCGTATAGCTGTTCGAGTGTTTGAACCCTAATGCGTGAGAAATGGTAAGTAAACGCCGTATTTACATATCTGCCACTGTGCAGGAGTATCCGTATCGGTGTTCGAGTGTTCGAACCCTAATGCGTGAGTAATGGAAAGGGATCGTTGTATTTACATATCTGCCACTGTGCATGAGAATCCTTATAGGTGTTCGAGTGTTCGAACCCTAATGCGTGAGAAACGGTAAGGAAACGTTGTATTTACATATCTGCCACTGTGCAGGTGAATCCGTATATGTGTTCGAGTGTTCGAACCCTAAAGCGTGAGAAATCGTAAGGAAACATTGTATTTACATATCTGCCGCTGTGCAGGAGAATCCGTATAGGTGTTCGAGTGTTCGAACCCTAATGCGTGAGAAATAGGAATGAAACGCCGTATTTACATATCTGCCACTGTGCAGGTGAATCCATATAGGTGTTCGAGTGTTCAGACCCTAATGCGTGAGAAATGGTGAGTAAACGCTGTATTTACATATCTGCCACTGTGTAGGAGAATCCGTATAGGTGTTCGAGTGTTCGAACCCTAATCCGTGAGAAATGGTAAGTAAACGCCGTATTTACATATCTGCCACTGTGCAGGAGAATTGTATAGGTGTTCGAGTGTTCGAAACCTAATGCGCGAGAAATGATGAGTAAACGCTGTATTTACATATCTGCCACTGTGCAGGAGAATCCGTATGGGTGTTCGAGTGTTCGAAGCCTAATACATGAGAAATGGTTAGTAAACGCCGTATTTACATATCTGCCACAGTGCAGGAGAATCGGTATAGTGGCTCGAGTGTTCGAACCGTAATGCGTGAGAAATGGTACATAAGCGTCGTATTTAGATATCTGCCAATGTGCAGGAGAATCCGTATAGTTGTTCGAGTGTTCGAACCCTAATGTGTGAGAAATGGTAAGTAAACGTCGTATTTACATGTCTGCCACTGTGCAGGAGAATCCGTATAGGTGTTCGGGTGTTCGAACCCTAATGCATGAGAAATGGTAAGTAAACGACGTATTTGTATATCTGCCACTGTACTGGAGAATCCGTATAGGTGTTCGAGTGTTTGAACCCTAATGCGTGAGAAATGGTAAGGAAACGTTGTATTTATATATCTGCCACTGTACAGGAGAATCCGTATAGCTGTTCGAGTGTTCGAACCCTCATGCATGAGAAATGGTAAGGAAACATTGTATTTACATATCTGCCACTGTGGAGGACAATCCGTATAGGTGTTCGAGTGTTCGAACCCTAATGCGTGAGAAATGGTTACTAACGCCGTATTTACATATCTGCCACTGTGCAGGATTATCCGTATAGGTGTTCGAGTATTCGAACCCTAATGCATGAGAAATGGTAAGGAATCGTTGTATTTACATATCTGCCACTGTGCAGCTGAATCCGTATATGTGTTCGAGTGTTCGAACCCTAATGCATGAGAAATGGTGAGGAAACGTTGTATTTACATATCTGCCACTGTGGAGGAGAATCCGTATAGGTGTTCGAGTGTTCGAACAATAATGCGTGAGCAATGGTAAGTAAACACCGTATTTACATATCTGCCACTATGTAGGAGAATCCGTATAGGTGTTCGAGTGTTCGAACCCTAATGCGTGAGAAATGGTAAGGAATCATTGCATTTACATATTTGCCACTGTGTAGGAGAATCCGTATAGCTGTTCGAGTGTTCGAACCCTAATGCGTGAGAAACGGTAAAGAAACGTTGTATTTACATATCTGCCACTGTGCAGGTGAATCCGTATATGTGTTCGAGTGTTCGAACCCTAAAGCGTGAGAAATCGTAAGGAAACATTGTATTTACATATTTGCCACTGTGCAGGAGAATCCGTATAGGTGTTCGAGTGTTCGAACCCTAATGCGTGAGAAATAGTAAGGAAACGCCGTATTTACATATCTGCCACTGTGCAGGTGAATCCGTATAGGTGTTCGAGTGTTCGAACCCTAATGCGTGAGAAATGGTGGGTAAACGCTGTATTTACATATCTGCCACTGTGCAGGATAATCCGTATAGGTGTTCGAGTATTCGAACCCTAATGCGTGAGAAAATGGTAAGGAATCGTTGTATTTACATATCTGCCACTGTGCAGCTGAATCCGTATATGTGTTCGAGTGTTCGAACCCTAATGCGTGAGAAATGGTAAGGAAACGTTGTATTTACATATCTGCCACTGTGCAGGAGAATCCGTATAGGTGTTCGGGTGTTCGAACCCTAATGCGTGAGAAATGGTTAGTAAACGCCGTATTTAGATATCTGCCACAGTGCAGGAGAATCCGTATAGTTGTTCGAGTGTTCGAACCCTAATGCGTGAGAAATGGTAAGGAATCATTGTATTTACAAATCTGCCACTGTGCAGGAGAATTCGTATAGGTGTTCGAGTGTTCGAACCCTAATGCGGGAGAAATGGTAAGGAAACGTTGTATTTACATATCTGCCACTGTGCAGGAGAATCCGTATAGGTGTTCGAGTGTTCGAATCCTAATGCATGAGAAATGGTAAGGAAACGTTGTATTTACATATCTGCCACTGTGCAGGAGAATCCGTATAGCTGTTCGAGTGTTTGAACCCTAATGCGTGAGAAATGGTAAGTAAACGCCGTATTTACATATCTGCCACTGTGCAGGAGTATCCGTATCGGTGTTCGAGTGTTCGAACCCTAATGCGTGAGTAATGGAAAGGGATCGTTGTATTTACATATCTGCCACTGTGCATGAGAATCCTTATAGGTGTTCGAGTGTTCGAACCCTAATGCGTGAGAAACGGTAAGGAAACGTTGTATTTACATATCTGCCACTGTGCAGGTGAATCCGTATATGTGTTCGAGTGTTCGAACCCTAAAGCGTGAGAAATCGTAAGGAAACGTTGTATTTACATATCTGCCGCTGTGCAGGAGAATCCTTATAGGTGTTCGAGTGTTCGAACCCTAATGCGTGAGAAATAGGAATGAAACGCCGTATTTACATATCTGCCACTGTGCAGGTGAATCCATATAGGTGTTCGAGTGTTCAGACCCTAATGCGTGAGAAATGGTGAGTAAACGCTGTATTTACATATCTGCCACTGTGTAGGAGAATCCGTATAGGTGTTCGAGTGTTCGAACCCTAATCCGTGAGAAATGGTAAGTAAACGCCGTATTTACATATCTGCCACTGTGCAGGAGAATTGTATAGGTGTTCGAGTGTTCGAAACCTAATGCGTGAGAAATGATGAGTAAACGCTGTATTTACATATCTGCCACTGTGCAGGAGAATCCGTATGGGTGTTCGAGTGTTCGAAGCCTAATACATGAGAAATGGTTAGTAAACGCCGTATTTACATATCTGCCACAGTGCAGGAGAATCGGTATAGTGGCTCGAGTGTTCGAACCGTAATGCGTGAGAAATGGTACATAAGCGTCGTATTTAGATATCTGCCAATGTGCAGGAGAATCCGTATAGTTGTTCGAGTGTTCGAACCCTAATGTGTGAGAAATGGTAAGTAAACGTCGTATTTACATGTCTGCCACTGTGCAGGAGAATCCGTATAGGTGTTCGGGTGTTCGAACCCTAATGCATGAGAAATGGTAAGTAAACGACGTATTTGTATATCTGCCACTGTACTGGAGAATCCGTATAGGTGTTCGAGTGTTCGAACCCTAATGCGTGAGAAATGGTAAGGAAACGTTGTATTTATATATCTGCCACTGTACAGGAGAATCCGTATAGCTGTTCGAGTGTTCGAACCCTCATGCATGAGAAATGGTAAGGAAACATTGTATTTACATATCTGCCACTGTGGAGGACAATCCGTATAGGTGTTCGAGTGTTCGAACCCTAATGCGTGAGAAATGGTTACTAACGCCGTATTTACATATCTGCCACTGTGCAGGATTATCCGTATAGGTGTTCGAGTATTCGAACCCTAATGCATGAGAAATGGTAAGGAATCGTTGTATTTACATATCTGCCACTGTGCAGCTGAATCCGTATATGTGTTCGAGTGTTCGAACCCTAATGCATGAGAAATGGTGAGGAAACGTTGTATTTACATATCTGCCACTGTGGAGGAGAATCCGTATAGGTGTTCGAGTGTTCGAACAATAATGCGTGAGCAATGGTAAGTAAACACCGTATTTACATATCTGCCACTATGCAGGAGAATCCGTATAGGTGTTCGAGTGTTCGAACCCTAATGCGTGAGAAATGGTAAGGAATCATTGCATTTACATATTTGCCACTGTGTAGGAGAATCCGTATAGCTGTTCGAGTGTTCGAACCCTAATGCGTGAGAAACGGTAAAGAAACGTTGTATTTACATATCTGCCACTGTGCAGGTGAATCCGTATATGTGTTCGAGTGTTCGAACCCTAAAGCGTGAGAAATCGTAAGGAAACATTGTATTTACATATTTGCCACTGTGCAGGAGAATCCGTATAGGTGTTCGAGTGTTCGAACCCTAATGCGTGAGAAATAGTAAGGAAACGCCGTATTTACATATCTGCCACTGTGCAGGTGAATCCGTATAGGTGTTCGAGTGTTCGAACCCTAATGCGTGAGAAATGGTGGGTAAACGCTGTATTTACATATCTGCCACTGTGCAGGATAATCCGTATAGGTGTTCGAGTATTCGAACCCTAATGCGTGAGAAAATGGTAAGGAATCGTTGTATTTACATATCTGCCACTGTGCAGCTGAATCCGTATATGTGTTCGAGTGTTCGAACCCTAATGCGTGAGAAATGGTAAGGAAACGTTGTATTTACATATCTGCCACTGTGCAGGAGAATCCGTATAGGTGTTCGGGTGTTCGAACCCTAATGCGTGAGAAATGGTTAGTAAACGCCGTATTTAGATATCTGCCACAGTGCAGGAGAATCCGTATAGTTGTTCGAGTGTTCGAACCCTAATGCGTGAGAAATGGTAAGGAATCATTGTATTTACAAATCTGCCACTGTGCAGGAGAATTCGTATAGGTGTTCGAGTGTTCGAACCCTAATGCGGGAGAAATGGTAAGGAAACGTTGTATTTACATATCTGCCACTGTGCAGGAGAATCCGTATAGGTGTTCGAGTGTTCGAATCCTAATGCATGAGAAATGGTAAGGAAACGTTGTATTTACATATCTGCCACTGTGCAGGAGAATCCGTATAGCTGTTCGAGTGTTTGAACCCTAATGCGTGAGAAATGGTAAGTAAACGCCGTATTTACATATCTGCCACTGTGCAGGAGTATCCGTATCGGTGTTCGAGTGTTCGAACCCTAATGCGTGAGTAATGGAAAGGGATCGTTGTATTTACATATCTGCCACTGTGCATGAGAATCCTTATAGGTGTTCGAGTGTTCGAACCCTAATGCGTGAGAAACGGTAAGGAAACGTTGTATTTACATATCTGCCACTGTGCAGGTGAATCCGTATATGTGTTCGAGTGTTCGAACCCTAAAGCGTGAGAAATCGTAAGGAAACATTGTATTTACATATCTGCCGCTGTGCAGGAGAATCCGTATAGGTGTTCGAGTGTTCGAACCCTAATGCGTGAGAAATAGGAATGAAACGCCGTATTTACATATCTGCCACTGTGCAGGTGAATCCATATAGGTGTTCGAGTGTTCAGACCCTAATGCGTGAGAAATGGTGAGTAAACGCTGTATTTACATATCTGCCACTGTGTAGGAGAATCCGTATAGGTGTTCGAGTGTTCGAACCCTAATCCGTGAGAAATGGTAAGTAAACGCCGTATTTACATATCTGCCACTGTGCAGGAGAATTGTATAGGTGTTCGAGTGTTCGAAACCTAATGCGTGAGAAACGATGAGTAAACGCTGTATTTACATATCTGCCACTGTGCAGGAGAATCCGTATGGGTGTTCGAGTGTTCGAACCCTAATACATGAGAAATGGTTAGTAAACGCCGTATTTACATATCTGCCACAGTGCAGGAGAATCGGTATAGTGGCTCGAGTGTTCGAACCCTAATGCGTGAGAAATGGTACATAAGCGTCGTATTTAGATATCTGCCAATGTGCAGGAGAATCCGTATAGTTGTTCGAGTGTTCGAACCCTAATGTGTGAGAAATGGTAAGTAAACGTCGTATTTACATGTCTGCCACTGTGCAGGAGAATCCGTACAGGTGTTCGGGTGTTCGAACCCTAATGCATGAGAAATGGTAAGTAAACGACGTATTTGTATATCTGCCACTGTACTGGAGAATCCGTATAGGTGTTCGAGTGTTCGAACCCTAATGCGTGAGAAATAGTAAGGAAACGTTGTATTTATATATCTGCCACTGTACAGGAGAATCCGTATAGCTGTTCGAGTGTTCGAACCCTCATGCATGAGAAATGGTAAGGAAACATTGTATTTACATATCTGCCACTGTGGAGGACAATCCGTATAGGTGTTCGAGTGTTCGAACCCTAATGCGTGAGAAATGGTTACTAACGCCGTATTTACATATCTGCCACTGTGCAGGATTATCCGTATAGGTGTTCGAGTATTCGAACCCTAATGCATGAGAAATGGTAAGGAATCGTTGTATTTACATATCTGCCACTGTGCAGCTGAATCCGTATATGTGTTCGAGTGTTCGAACCCTAATGCATGAGAAATGGTAAGGAAACGTTGTATTTACATATCTGCCACTGTGCAGGAGAATCCGTATAGGTGTTCGAGTGTTCGAACACTAATGCGTGAGAAATGGTAAGTAAACGCCGTATTTACATATCTGCCACTATGCAGGAGAATCCGTATAGGTGTTCGAGTGTTTGAACCCTAATGCGTGAGAAATGGTAAGGAATCATTGCATTTACATATTTGCCACTGTGTAGGAGAATCCGTATAGCTGTTCGAGTGTTCGAACCCTAATGCGTGAGAAACGGTAAAGAAACGTTGTATTTACATATCTGCCACTGTGCAGGTGAATCCGTATATGTGTTCGAGTGTTCGAACCCTAAAGCGTGAGAAATCGTAAGGAAACATTGTATTTACATATTTGCCACTGTGCAGGAGAATCCGTATAGGTGTTCGAGTGTTCGAACCCTAATGCGTGAGAAATAGTAAGGAAACGCCGTATTTACATATCTGCCACTGTGCAGGTGAATCCGTATAGGTGTTCGAGTGTTCGAACCCTAATGCGTGAGAAATGGTGGGTAAACGCTGTATTTACATATCTGCCACTGTGCAGGATAATCCGTATAGGTGTTCGAGTATTCGAACCCTAATGCGTGAGAAAATGGTAAGGAATCGTTGTATTTACATATCTGCCACTGTGCAGCTGAATCCGTATATGTGTTCGAGTGTTCGAACCCTAATGCGTGAGAAATGGTAAGGAAACGTTGTATTTACATATCTGCCACTGTGCAGGAGAATCCGTATAGGTGTTCGGGTGTTCGAACCCTAATGCGTGAGAAATGGTTAGTAAACGCCGTATTTAGATATCTGCCACAGTGCAGGAGAATCCGTATAGTTGTTCGAGTGTTCGAACCCTAATGCGTGAGAAATGGTAAGGAATCATTGTATTTACAAATCTGCCACTGTGCAGGAGAATTCGTATAGGTGTTCGAGTGTTCGAACCCTAATGCGGGAGAAATGGTAAGGAAACGTTGTATTTACATATCTGCCACTGTGCAGGAGAATCCGTATAGGTGTTCGAGTGTTCGAATCCTAATGCATGAGAAATGGTAAGGAAACGTTGTATTTACATATCTGCCACTGTGCAGGAGAATCTGTATAGCTGTTCGAGTGTTTGAACCCTAATGCGTGAGAAATGGTAAGTAAACGCCGTATTTACATATCTGCCACTGTGCAGCAGTATCCGTATCGGTGTTCGAGTGTTCGAACCCTAATGCGTGAGTAATGGAAAGGGATCGTTGTATTTACATATCTGCCACTGTGCATGAGAATCCTTATAGGTGTTCGAGTGTTCGAACCCTAATGCGTGAGAAACGGTAAGGAAACGTTGTATTTACATATCTGCCACTGTGCAGGTGAATCCGTATATGTGTTCGAGTGTTCGAACCCTAAAGCGTGAGAAATCGTAAGGAAACATTGTATTTACATATCTGCCGCTGTGCAGGAGAATCCTTATAGGTGTTCGAGTGTTCGAACCCTAATGCGTGAGAAATAGGAATGAAACGCCGTATTTACATATCTGCCACTGTGCAGGTGAATCCATATAGGTGTTCGAGTGTTCAGACCCTAATGCGTGAGAAATGGTGAGTAAACGCTGTATTTACATATCTGCCACTGTGTAGGAGAATCAGTATAGGTGTTCGAGTGTTCGAACCCTAATCCGTGAGAAATGGTAAGTAAACGCCGTATTTACATATCTGCCACTGTGCAGGAGAATTGTATAGGTGTTCGAGTGTTCGAAACCTAATGCGTGAGAAACGATGAGTAAACGCTGTATTTACATATCTGCCACTGTGCAGGAGAATCCGTATGGGTGTTCGAGTGTTCGAACCCTAATACATGAGAAATGGTTAGTAAACGCCGTATTTACATATCTGCCACAGTGCAGGAGAATCGGTATAGTGGCTCGAGTGTTCGAACCCTAATGCGTGAGAAATGGTACATAAGCGTCGTATTTAGATATCTGCCAATGTGCAGGAGAATCCGTATAGTTGTTCGAGTGTTCGAACCCTAATGTGTGAGAAATGGTAAGTAAACGTCGTATTTACATGTCTGCCACTGTGCAGGAGAATCCGTACAGGTGTTCGGGTGTTCGAACCCTAATGCATGAGAAATGGTAAGTAAACGACGTATTTGTATATCTGCCACTGTACTGGAGAATCCGTATAGGTGTTCGAGTGTTCGAACCCTAATGCGTGAGAAATAGTAAGGAAACGTTGTATTTATATATCTGCCACTGTACAGGAGAATCCGTATAGCTGTTCGAGTGTTCGAACCCTCATGCATGAGAAATGGTAAGGAAACATTGTATTTACATATCTGCCACTGTGGAGGACAATCCGTATAGGTGTTCGAGTGTTCGAACCCTAATGCGTGAGAAATGGTTACTAACGCCGTATTTACATATCTGCCACTGTGCAGGATTATCCGTATAGGTGTTCGAGTATTCGAACCCTAATGCATGAGAAATGGTAAGGAATCGTTGTATTTACATATCTGCCACTGTGCAGCTGAATCCGTATATGTGTTCGAGTGTTCGAACCCTAATGCATGAGAAATGGTAAGGAAACGTTGTATTTACATATCTGCCACTGTGCAGGAGAATCCGTATAGGTGTTCGAGTGTTCGAACACTAATGCGTGAGAAATGGTAAGTAAACGCCGTATTTACATATCTGCCACTATGCAGGAGAATCCGTATAGGTGTTCGAGTGTTTGAACCCTAATGCGTGAGAAATGGTAAGGAATCATTGCATTTACATATTTGCCACTGTGTAGGAGAATCCGTATAGCTGTTCGAGTGTTCGAACCCTAATGCGTGAGAAACGGTAAAGAAACGTTGTATTTACATATCTGCCACTGTGCAGGTGAATCCGTATATGTGTTCGAGTGTTCGAACCCTAAAGCGTGAGAAATCGTAAGGAAACATTGTATTTACATATTTGCCACTGTGCAGGAGAATCCGTATAGGTGTTCGAGTGTTCGAACCCTAATGCGTGAGAAATAGTAAGGAAACGCCGTATTTACATATCTGCCACTGTGCAGGTGAATCCGTATAGGTGTTCGAGTGTTCGAACCCTAATGCGTGAGAAATGGTGGGTAAACGCTGTATTTACATATCTGCCACTGTGCAGGATAATCCGTATAGGTGTTCGAGTATTCGAACCCTAATGCGTGAGAAAATGGTAAGGAATCATTGTATTTACATATCTGCCACTGTGCAGCTGAATCCGTATATGTGTTCGAGTGTTCGAACCCTAATGCGTGAGAAATGGTAAGGAAACGTTGTATTTACATATCTGCCACTGTGCAGGAGAATCCGTATAGGTGTTCGGCTGTTCGAACCCTAATGCGTGAGAAATGGTTATTAAACGCCGTATTTACATATCTGCCACAGTGCAGGAGAATCCGTATAGTTGTTCGAGTGTTCGAACCCTAATGCGTGAGAAATGGTACATAAGCGCCGTATTTAGATATCTGCCACAATGCAGGAGAATCCGTATAGTTGTTCTAGTGTTCGAACCCTAAT